>JAOPTO010001408.1:0-27227 GCA_033822845.1 Tetrapedia diversipes | reverse complement strand
GGATTCTCTTACGTTAAGGTTCATTTAGTTTAGTTTACTTAACATACTGAAATTTGCATACGCGACTGTTCAACCCGTTGTATCTGAAAATTTGCAAGATCATCAAAATGACGGGAAGGACAAAGCGTTGTTCCATTGCCAGCCGAGTAAACGGAAATAGCGTTCGAGAGCGACGCGAATCTTTTTCCTCCGTTTCGCTCGCTCGCACGGTCCTTCGCTCGTCGATCTCGATTCGCAGCAGGCAAATTGCCGGGGCATTAATCATGCGGCCACGCCGCGCCGCGCCGTGCCCCATGCAGTTCCCTCGCGTCTTGTTGCGATCTACGCGGGCGACTTCGCATCGCGAAAGAACGAGCCCCGGTCCGGGACGACAAGCGGGACGAGGATAGAGGAGAGCACCGTGTGCATCGCGGTTCCCCGCGAGAAGTATTTATGAGCCGGTAATAATACTCGATCTGCAGCGACGAGCAACCGGCGGACATCGCACGGAACAAGAGAACGGCTTGTCCCTCTTTCAGGGAACAATGTTGGGCGTGGTTCGAGCGCGTCCACTTGCCCGGAGTGAGAAAAAGCGAGGGAGATCCAATGGAATCGAGCAAAAATTGCTGAACGCTTTATCGATCGTTCGTGGCCCAACTTATGGAATCATACTTACCTCGATGCTTTCGACTTACAGTGGCTACAAAAAGTATTCGTACATTGTGTCGCAAATAAATTCGTTTAAAACACTGAAATTATTGAGTCTGATAGAAGTATTTGATAAAATTTAGTGGGTATGTAGATCGTAATAGTATACGTATGAATTAACCCTTTGCACTTGAGAGGTGACCGTTAGTCGTTCAATGATACTAACTTCAAAAATTTTCAAATTCGAAATATTTACTATGATTCACTTTCACTTAAACTTCATTTAGTTTAGTTAAGTCGTATATTAAAATTTACATATATGACTATTTAATGTCCAGGTCTAAACTAACGTCTGAAAATTTGCGAAACTGTCATATGCTAAGATTATGATGTCCCATGAGAGGGGACATTCGAGTGCAAAGGGTTAATCTCTTCTTTTCATCTAAGTGCCATTTTAAATGGGTGAAACCAGCGTAGAAGTTTCTAAGTTTTCTTTCATTTTTTAAGGATAACTTTGTAATGGTACTTGATAAAGCAAAACTTTTCAAATAGGAAATGTTTAATTTTTAATACTCCATTGCCCTGTCATAAAAAAAGCCACAGAAAAGCTTGTACTCAAAGCGTGAGAAATCGGTGAAACTCTGAGATTCGTTATGAGCCCGCTTAAAAAATATTTTGCTGCGAAAAAAATTTCTCCACGCTGGACACCCCAGAAGTAGATAAATTTCCTTATAATACAGTGTACAAATACTTTTTGGAGCCACTGTATTTGCATGGAAGAGATGAAAGTGAAAGTTACATGAAAAACTACCGAAGACGGAAAACAAATCTTTATTTATATCTTCCGCAGAAAATCGGAGTAAATTTTAGAAGTTTTACCACAGTGAATTTATAAGGTTGATATTAATAATCACGAATTGATTGTTCTGACTGTTCTGGTAATTCCAGTGTTAAATTAAATTTCGCTACGCTAAGATTTTGCGGGTTGAAGTTTCTGAGTTCTCTCTCAATTTCTAAACATAACTTTGTAATGGTACTTGATGAAGCAAAACCTTTCAAATAGAAAATGTTTAATTTTTAATACCCTATCACCCTACCATAAAAGAAGAACACAGAAAAGCTTGTACTCAAAGCGTGAAAAATCGCTGAAACTTTGAGATTCGTTATCAGCCCGCTTAAAAAATATTTTGCCGCCAAAAAAATTGCTCCACGCGGGACACATAAAGTTTCATTGAAATCGGAATTTCAGAAGTAGATAAATTTCCTTATAATACAGTGTACGAATACTTTTTGAAGCCACTGTACGTCTTGCTTTCTTTGCCGCTGGTTGAGCCAACTTGAAACAGTTTGTCCGGCTAAATTCATCATCCGCGTGTAAACCTACGCGTGTCTTAATAATTAAACAACCTTTCTAAGTGATTGCCGTGAACGTAACTTAATAGTAGTTTAATCGGTTCGTATTACCGTTTTTTAGCTTTGACCATCGTTCGCGCGAGTTGAGATGTAGTTTACTTTGGTATCCTGTTGTTTGATTAAAAGTTTAAGCGGCTTAACCGGGAATCGTGTGAAATGGCAGCGAGCCGATTTGATTGACGAGCTGAAAACAGCGGGAAAGTAGCCGGGGTTCCGTTTCTTTGGGTAGCAAGAAGCGAAAAGCACGGTCGATGCGTCGTTCGCTTACGATTGATGATCAGGAAATACGCGCGTGTACGTTTTTTTTTTTTTTTACACGTAATTCAACGTTACGCGTGTGCACGCATTGAAAGGTGGTTTCCGATGCGAAAGTTTTTGCCGGACATCGTAATTAGCGGTGAAAATAGTTACAAATAGACTCCCGTCAGCGTTGCATTAACAGGTTCTGATGCAACCCCGGTATAGTTCGGGGCCGTCACGTGCTAACACACGGAATAGTTTGAATACCGTTCCAGAAATAGAAAGGTACTAAACGTGAAACCAGCCAGAGGTACGCATTCTTATTAACACGTTGCGAACGGATGACGAGATATCTCGTCTTTCCTATTTCGTCGTTAGTGGCCGTTGACGAGATATCTCGTCTTTCCTATTTCCTCGTTAGTGGCCGTTGACGAGATATCTCGTCTTTCATATTTCGTCGTTAGTGGCCGTTGACGAGATATCTCGTCTTTCATATTGTGCCATTAACCCATTGACTGCTGAATACTCTGAGCCGAAACGCTTCGCGTGGACGACGTGCAGCCGGCACTAACTATCGCTGGGGACTGAATACTTTTTCACGCAATCTGAATCTGTTCGGCGGTGTATTAAATTGTAATATTGTACAGAATCAAATTACTGTTACTTTATCCACTCCAAAATTAATAATTTTCAATTTTTTAAATATTTTTTATCTTCAATATATATATTATTTATTCGTCCAGGGTAAAGTTTTAAAACGCCATAATTTGATAATTATAATGTATTATAAAATGTATAAAATGAAATGTACAAAACGAACTCCAAACCATACATAAACAAGAGCTTACAATAACAAACAGACAATAACAAAATTAATAGTGCATCAATTATGGGCCGTATTTTATATAAGGGGTCATTGCTTCTTATGTTGTTATCATTAAAATGTAGCATTTGTAATAAAATCATGAATCTGTCTCGTGCCATAATTTTGCGAAACATGTTGGTCTTTATTAATTCGTCAGTCGACCAATACTCATTTAGTGTTAATTTCTTTGTCCGTGGCATTAACATTATAATGGTCAAAAATCCATACATCTCACCTATTGATGTGGGTTTCCAAGAATTAACCCCTTGACTACGGCAGACTTTGATATGTACTGGTCGTACCATACGACAGGGATTGAGTTACGATGTGCGCCGAGAACGGCGAATTTTTGGTGTCAGAAAGCCAAACTGTGTGAAGCGCCTATAGGCGCTCTCAGTGTCAAAAAGTCAAACTGTGTCGAGCGCCTATAGGCGCTCTCAGTATCACAAACGCAAAATTTCTAAGCGCCTACAGGCGCCCACAGTAGTCAAGGGGTTAATCCGGGAGTGTGTCTTAGACAAAGTATTTCCTTTTATATATGTGAAATAATTGTTCGTTTCTTCTACTATATTAGACACTAAAATAAAATAAAAGACCAAGGTATGTTGTTTCTGAGTGTTACACGGATATGATAAAATAATTTCTTGACAAATTCAGTAAGACAGCAGTAAATGATCAAAACTGTCGCCTAGTGCACATATGTGCGCCCATAGTCTATATCAACGGCTTGTGCTGGGCGCATATATGCGCCCATAGCAGTCAAAAGGTTAACAACTCCAACAAAATTTCTGTGCGACATGGGTCTATTTATTTTCTGAAATCTTGCGCCTCAAAGAGTTAACGAAGCAGACTCCGTTTAGCATGACCGCTCGGTTTCTTACCGATTTCTTTTCCGTCGTTTTCTATATTCGATCGACGGGACGACGAACAGGGACATCGTGTCCCCCGACGTTGCAAGAGAAGAAAGTTCCCCGACCGTCGACGCTCGCGTTCCCACAGTGATTATCCCGGCCGAGCTCGTCCAGATATCCAGACACGTTGACCTGCTCCCGTTCGACGCGGAGAGCTCTCGTGTTCACCCGACCGAGGGGATTTTAACGTTCATAAACTGATACACCGGAGCAAAAGTGGATTACGTTGAAATTTTCGGGGAAATTCTTCCTTATTAATCCCTGCACGATAATCGACGCATTTGTATTTCCGAATTTTTGCTCTGATTACTCGTTAGACTACTACGGATTTTTATGCAAATTTCAGTTTCTACAAAGGCGACTAAAAGAAACGAAATTGGAACGATTGATCTATAGAAGGTTTATATTTTTGCATATTGCACTCATCCTATACTTTTTTTTTTTGCAAACCGTAGTTTTAGTTTCTGTATTTTGTTACGCACACGGATGGAATTCTTTTGGGATGATGAAACGATGAAAAGACTGATTCGATTTTTCGAAAAATATTTTTATACATTCTTGTAAACATAAAAATGGCATTCAACTTTTGTTTAAACTCTTTTTTAATATCTCTCACGGTTCTTGAGATATTCCAGAACAAAGATAATTCTCCATTTTCTTTAAGGGGTGAAATCACCCCTTGAAAATGACATTGGGTACGAACAAAAAATAGGTATGTATTATGGATGATTTACTCTACCTGTACATCAAGTTTCATATTTTTTTGAATTTCCGGGTTCGCAAACTTCCCTTGTCAGTCCACAGTGATCGTTAACCCTTTGACTGCGGAAGACTCTGAGCCGAAACGCTTCGCGTCGACGGCGTGCAGCCGGCACTAACTGTCGCTGGGGACTGAATACTTTTTCACGCAATCTGAATCTGTTCGGCGGTGTATGCAATTGTAATATTGTACAGAATCAAATTACTGTTACTTTATCCACTCCAAAATTAATATTTTTCAATTTTTTAAATATTTTTTATCTTCAATATATATTATTTATTCGTCAAGGGTAAAGTTTTAAAACGCCATAATTTGATAAGTATAATGTATTATAAAATATATAAAATGAAATGTACAAAACGAACTCCAAACCATACATAACTTTTGTCAAATGGTAGATGAACAGATGAAACGAATTTAAGATATAGGGAAAACTGACGAAATAAACGAGATTTTTCTTGTTGATAAGCAACAAGGTATGTTGTTTCTGAGTGTTACACGGATATGATAAAATAATTTCTTGAGAAATGCAGTAAGACAGCAGTAAATGATCAAAGCCGTCGCCGAGCGCACATGTGCGCCCATAGTCTATATCGACGGCTTGTGCTGGGCGCATATATGCGCCCGTAGCAGACAAAGGGTTAATGCTCGCCGTGCATACGAACTGGATATAGGCCAGGAGTGTTCAGCAGTCAAAGGGTTAATTTAACTCCGTTTTAATCCCTTCGCCATTTTTTAAACAGAAACGAGAGATTAACGCATTACGCAGGGGAACTGTTTGCAAGCGCGAGTAATTTAGAGGTGCTTAACGGGAGAAGTTGCAGGTTCTTTTTTTTTTTCGAGCTGTAAATCTGTTCTCATTAAACGGGAGAGCGTTGCAGGCGGATTGAATGGAATTCCATCGGCGTGACATCACGCTGTTCTCATCAGCAGCTCGTTTTCGAACTCTCGTCCGCGTTAACCGTGCAATTTTATTTTCAACGCGTGCACAGAATTCTTCGCCGCTGTTTCTTTTTCTCTGCCCCACCCCCCCCCCCCCCCCCCCCCCTCCCTCTCGCCCCGGCTGCCTTTGTTCAATCAACGCGATGGAATTCCTTTTGTTAATTCACCGTTTGCACGATCACGTGCAGCCGACATAATATTTATTTACAGAGAAAACGAGCAACGACACGAGGTGTGGCAACGAGCCGGGGAATTCTTTCTCTCTCTCTCTCTCTCTTTCTCTCTCCTCTCTCTTCGCCAGACCCATAATTTACAGGCGCCATAAGTAACGCAACGGCTTTGCAATCTGTTCTCGCGTGATCTCACTTTTTGCGCAGCTCCTATTGCCGGCCGGGCATTCATTCACGATTATACAATTGCAAACATAATAAATAGCGTTAACGAATTTCTCTTCGTTGTCGGGAACGTTCGCTTACGTAATACGTCGCTCGTTTCGCTATTATTTATCGGCCGCATCCTTTCCTTCTCCGATCCGTTGACCGCGAACCATTATTCGTGTGTACGCCATTCAAAGAATCGATGGTACGGAGTTGACCTTTTCTTTGTCGCAAACAGAGCCGTAACTCTTCTAATTATGCATGTGCCTCGTTTCCACGTTAACCCTTTGCGGACGAATGTCGGATATATCCGCCCAACTCCTCGCGCTGCGAGATATTAAAAAAAAAAAATAAAACTTTATTTTTAACCGTTTGCGTACCACGAGCCGCTTTCGCACTCTTCCGATTTCCTGTCGAGAAAACCCAGTGCATTTGACCGATACAGACAACTGACAGTGCGCTTACAATTTGCCAAAATGCGCTCAAACTTTTAGACGCACGTACGTCGCATAGCCATCAGCTAGTATAAGAATATGTATACAATAGTATTTCATAAAATAATAAGTTACAAATTAAAAATATGAAAAATTAAAAGAACAAACAATATTTCGACACATAATCAAAGGAGCGTTATCGCGCTCTTCGGCTTTTTTCAACACATGATCGAAAGAGCGCGATCGCGCTTCTTGGCGTTTTTCGATCGTGTTTTTTGAAAACCCTCTGGTACGCAAACGGTTAAGAAAATTTGTACAAAACAATTATTACATATATATGCTGTTTTTAAAATACATTTCCCGCAGATTTTATTGTTACATTCGGCACAAACGACCTTACTTTTGTTCCTTTCACATGATACTTGAACTTGACAAAATCACAAGCGAGTCAAATTGACTCACTCCGGCAATCTAGTGTTAATTTGACGAATTTCGAATTTCGTGAGCAACAGTTGCAAAAACAATTACTACTATTCCCAACAATTTTTGCCGACTGTTATCGATGAAGCGATACGGATATATCCAAATCTACTTCCTAATGCAGTTAAACTAGGCGTGGGTTTAACCCTTTGCGGACGAGTGTCGGATATATCCGCCCAACTTCTCGCGCTGCGATTGGCGTTTGTCTGTCGTGAACAACACGTATAAGATACGCATGGGTATACTAGCCTAAGAAGTCAAATTGGCTTAAATTTGTTTGTTTATGATTTTGTTAGATTTTATGAAAAACTTATTTAAATACAGCTTTAGTTTTTATAACACAAACGCGCGACGTGACTATTTTCTCTACTGCTCCGTCCGCAAAGGGTTAATTTAGGTTAGCTTTAAGTGACTCGGAGCAACCTTCGGTGATAACTCGAAAAACTCACGATACGTTAACGTAGACCACTTGGTGAACTTGGCTTTGAAACGAACCACGTAAGTAGAAAAAGTAGGAAAGTTAATAAGAGGAGAAAAGTTTATTCAAATAAAAGACCCTAAATTAGCTTAATATTTTAATGACTATAAATTTGAAAAGAAACAAACTTGGATCTGAAAAGGTTATAAATACATAATTTGAGCAAGAAATTATAAAAATAAAAAAAAATGCTTGAGCTTTATGCAGGCTCCAGACAACTCTGAACTTACCCCGTGCACTAATATTTGCCGGGTCAAGACCGGGGTAGTGCTTGTCTCGATAAATTTCAAACAATTAAAAGAATTTATTTATTTAACGTAAACTTTAAACAACTTTCTTAGTACTTACCAAAAATAAGTGCACATGACACAAATGTTGCTGCAAAATAACGATAGTTTGTTCGACAACTCTAGATTAGATGAGTGCTTCATAAATAGCCGTACTTTTTAAAAGTCGAAAAAGCAGGAAAGGTTATTTATAATGGAGAGACAACTATGCCGATCGCTTCATAACAATCCAATACGGGCTTCTACACCTTACCTTGTACAATTTAATGTACATTTGAATAAATTTAGTTCGTTTACGATCTTACCCCATTCCACCTTATTTAGTAGATTTGTGGTGGATAGCGGGTATTGTATAATTACAATGCACTTATATACATTGTCACACATACATGCCATGTATGTCGGACATATGTGTGTTGTTGCATTGCTAGACAACGCTTCGCATTCTTCTTTCCCACAAATTTACTAAAATAAACTCGCAGTCCAAGTGTTAAAAGTAGATACCTAGGTAATTCCTACCACCATAAATCCTAATTACTAAGTCGACTAAGATTAAGTTTAGGTACTTTTAAGTAATCTTCAAAAACCTTGAAAAATTCGCATAGGTATATACACCAGTGAACTTGGCTTCGAACCGAGTTTACGCGTCTAGTTATAAAAATGAGTACCTAAACGATCGCATCTGAAGAGTTACACACAAAAATCTCCGCCTGGTAAAGATTGAATTCTATAAAGCAAACGTTTGTTTCGCGAGACAATAGATTGTAGCGCTCGAGAGGCATGTCCATCTCTCGTGAGCATAGTACTCCCTCGAAAGCTCACCTCAATCGTTTTGCTCTATCGGCTTCTCAGATCCGCATACCTCTCCCGTGAACCTTGACTATTCCGTTTGCAACACCTCACGGCGTTCCTACCTGTCTTTCTTTCGTTCTTTCTTTCGTTCTCTGCTGCTCCCCTTCGCCTGTCTCGGCCAAGCTTCGTCTATTTATCTCCCACTGTTCATAGGCACGATCTCTCCGTTTGTTTCGCGGTCGTTTTCCTGGACACGGCGTTCAGGACAGGATCCTCCGTTACGAAGTTCAAAACTGTAGTGACGTCCACGTTGTACGAACTATGCCGAAGCTACCGGAACTTAGAACTTGCCATAGAGCTGGTGTTAAATTCGGATCAGGTTGGACTCTAATCCAAATCTAACGCGAACCAAGCCCCCGTAAAGTGGGTCAAAGGGAACGAATTTAGGGTTTCGTAGGTGTGAGACGGTACGTTCGAGTTACGTCAACCGATTTAACCCTTTTAGTGCAAGCAGGCCGATCTATCGGTCTATAATGTAAGACTAAAAATTATCTTGTACACCTAACAGAAGTCTGTTGAGTTGTACCTATAAATTGTCCGACGTCGATAACACCAATTATTGCCGCAAATATTCGAGCTGACCGATTGCCAATTCGAGCCCGGCCGCGGCGGACATTTCCTGGGAAAGCGTGCCGGTTCACCTTGCTTGGAATAATGATCGGTTACGATCGCCGCAAACGTACTTGACAAGAATGCAGTTTCACTCGCGGCGGGCGCCGTTTTTCCGCTGCCATCGACCGCGACCAATGGCGGTTTAAGATGTCGGCGAAAGGATTTCTATTTCCATGGAATTACGTGATTCCCCGCGTCTCTCGGATAACCGTTGCGCCGTTTGCTCGTCCTCCACGGACGATTTCGCAGCAAAAATACAAGGTTATTGCGAAACGAATCGACAGTCTCAGCGATTTATCGGAAAACAGCGGTGGAAAATATTGGAACGCTCATTGTACCGGTCCTTAACATGTTGAATGCCACGAGGGTCACCGATGACCGGCACTCAACTTGGCGGTGACGTCGTGAGGGTCACCGGTGACCGGCGCGCTCAAATTAATAGAAATACATAATTTAGAAAAATATCAAAACTTATCAATTTTTCATTATTACCATTGTTAACACGTTGCATGCCACGAGGGTCACCGGTGACCGGCACTCAACTTAGCGGTGGTGCCCGTGGGGGTCACCGGTTACCGGCACGCTCAAATTAATAAAAATACATAATTTAGAAAAATGTCAATACTTATCAATTTTTCATTATTACCATTGTTAACACATTGCATGCCACGGGGGTCACCGGTGACCGGCACTCAACTTGGCGGTGGCGCCGTGGGGGTCGCCGGTGACCGGCGCGCTCAAATTAATAAAAATACATAATTTAGAAAAATGTCAATACTTATCAATTTTTCATTATTACCATTGTTAACACATTGCATGCCACGGGGGTCACCGGTGACCGGCACTCAACTTGGCGGTGGCGCCGTGGGGGTCGCCGGTGACCGGCGCGCTCAAATTAATAAAAATACATAATTTAGAAAAATGTCAATACTTATCAATTTTTCATTATTACCATTGTTAACACATTGAATGCCACGGGGGTCAGCGATGACCGGCACTCAACTTGGTAGTGGTGCCCGTGGAGGTCACGGGTGACCGGCGCGCTCAAATTAATAAAAATACATGATTTAGAAAAATATCAAAACTTATCAATTGTTCATTATTACCATTGTTAACACGTTGAATGCCACGAGGGTCACCGATGACCGGCACTCAACTTGGCGGTGGTACCCGTAGGGGGTCACTGGTGACCGGCGCGCTTAAATTAATAGAAGTACATAATTTAGAAAAATGGCAATGCTTATCAATTTTTCATTATTACCATCGTTAATGCCATGGTCTAAAGAAATTAATGCAGTAAAAAATATCTAAAAGTTGTTACACTTATTTGTGGTAGATAATATTTCAACAGTGTATGTATCGTATAACAGAAAATTCATCGTGGCGCCACGGGCAAACCCTATAAAACTGGCGTGGCATTCGACGTGTTAACTCTTTGACTGCCACGCCGAAATCACATGTTTCGCGCAGAACACCATGTACATAGTTAGATGGAATATTTCATAAAAATTGTTAATCGTTTAACGGGGCACTTTTTACTTCAAAGTATCCTCTAATCAGCGCTAACCTTCAAAAAGCAGTAATCGTCAATTTTTATTCGACTCTTGCAATTGTACCACCGTGACGTCACAGGAGAAACCGTTTATTAAATTTGTTATAAAACATAATATTTTAATAAATATTTTAACTAAGTGTTAGAAGGTGTTCGAATACTTTTGTTATTTCAAAATTCGCTCGTTTTTGATATTTTTAAAAACATTGAAACGGCGGGTTTGTACTGAAGCGAAAAAAGTTGCCGGCGGTGCTGTCTTTTGAAGAAGCTTCTCTCAAATACATCAAGGAAGCATTTACCAATGAAGTTTAATTAATTTCCATATTGTTAGCTGAAACTCATTAGCCGGAGCTTAAAACGACAAGCGTCGACTTTAAAGTGGTATCCAAACATAAACAGCGTGTCCCGTTCTAACTTAACCGGCTTTACACCAATCCTCTCTTACTTAATCTCTCAATTTCAATCCTCGCCTCGGTGTATAAAGTACGCTTAACCGTATCCTTTGCGGGAAGGGGCGGGATGGAAATTACCTTTCGGGTTTCCTGAAAGCGATGCCCCGCTATAATCACGTTTCATTAATATTCCCGCGCTGCAGCCGGGAGTGTGTACACGTTTTCAAATGATTAGCCGGCAGATTTACATTCAACGCGAAGATCAAAGACATCGTCCTTGGCGTTTCTTGTGCCGTTGCACACGAGAAGGAGAACTAGTTCGCTTGTTGTTTTTCATAATCGCCCCCATCAAGGCTTCGTCCTTTCAGATCGTCACTGTGCAAGGCTACCTTGCCCGTTTAATATCATACATTTTTCTCATTTCTCGACGGCAAAATTCTCTGTTGCTCTGATAGCGTAGGAATGCGAGTTTGGAAAAGTCTGAAGAGTACTTGAATTGGGCGATTGTCGTGTTGAACGCAGAATTTTTGGGCTCGAATGTTTTTAAGGCGTGAAAGATGAGAACTTAAGAAAACGTTGCGACTGAGAAATTCTGGGTGCTCGTGACCGAACGCATCGAGTGAGAAAGGTTGACAATTAGAATGAAAGGAAACGAGTGTTCGGAAGAATATATGTAGTGTTACAATAATAATAATATTTATTTACAATTATAGAAATATAATTACAATACTGTAGGAAACAATTAATAAAAGATTATATATTTTAAAAAAGTACAAAAGAGAGTTAGGTTACAATTACATGAACATTGCATTACATGAGCATTGATTATTTCGTAATCTTAAATCCTAATTAGTATAAATAAAACTTAATAAATCTATGGGTAATTTCTGGCTTCTACAATACTATGTACAAATTTTACTTAATTCAACTCTCTACGCGGTATCACGTCTAATTCAACTCTATTCAGTATAACGTCCAATTCAACTCTGCTCTTTTCGATCAGAGAAAACTGTCGCTAACCCTTGGCCTTTCTCCCACCACATACCTCGGAAAAATTCCTCAAGTATAACCATATTTGGGCATTTTTCGATGGCCTCGCGCGTCGCTAAGGGTTTTCCGAAATCCCGCTGTTCACACCTCACCCTCTCTCACATTATAGAATTAATTACGATACTACATATATGACGGGAAAAATGCGAGCGCGTAGCTGAAAGTATTGGACGGTGAAGCAGAAAGTGTTTGACTAACGTGAAAGAAAGGTTTCGATTGTGAACGTAGAAAGAGTATTGAAATTGCTAAGTTGTAAAGTCGTTTAAGTTGTTATCGTTAAATTGTTTTAAATATACTTTTATTAACACTTTAATCGCTTCACTTTTATTTTTCAAACTTGAATCTTTCATTCTACAAAAATCATTTCATACAATTTTCCTATAATGGAGGGTGAACAGGATCGCCACCCTTTCGATCCACCTGTTTTACGCATAAAAACGATGAGCTTACAAATAGAATCATAGAAGAATGCGTTTACCAACGCGCAAAATTGTACAAAATATCGAAAGTTAATTGCGAGTGGTAAAATTTTAAGGGATGAAACGAATTTTTGTCTAAGTTTCGTTCCGTTGCTCGACCGTATAATTATAATAAATGCCAGGACGTGTAACGCAAATGGATGCCGGATTCCAGCGATGAAGTGCCGTGCAAACAGCGCTGTATGAAACGTATTAACACATTGTATGCCGGTGGCATCTGAGGCATTTAACCCTTTATAAGGCAGAAGGATTCGGAGTAATAAAATAACTTGCGCTTATATTTTTGGCATGTTTTTATTTATATAACAAAAATAAACTTAAAAGAAAAACACTAATTATTTCGGAAGTTTTGGAAAAATAGGTGGTAAAAATATTCCCACTGCCCGTTAACAGAGTCACATGCAAGCTGAATTTGAGATACACAAAGTTTTTGTTGGTGGTAAATATATCGCCTCTGCCTTAAAAAGGGTTAAAACTGTAGGTGAAGAAAATATTTAAAATTTTATACATTATTGTAAAACACTAAAATTGGTTTGCATATTCATTATATGCAATTTAACGATAACGAAAAATAGAAACAAACAAATCGCCAAACAAAAGAATGTTGTATTATCGCAAACCCGGCGCTAAAGCAACAGACTTCCAAACCCGCGTTTTCGCGGGGCCGGCATACAATGTGTTAATAGCAAAACAGATTCGAATAGGCAGGTATCGCGTGGCTGACGAATCTGTTCGCAAGAGCCAGGACGTCGAGACGGGCGGCTTAACCCCGAGGGGAGAAACCTTCCGTATTCCTATCGAGTCGAGTTCGTGATTAGATTCGTTGGATATCGTGACCTCGATGTATTTGCAGATTCCAGCGTACACGCTGGATGACATTGATTAACGGCTATCGTCGTTCCAGACCTTTTCCTCCTGCGGGATCCCACCGCGGGAGTGTAATGCACTGCGAGGGCATTTTTCCCCGCTCGAAAACTGGTATGCCCTCGACTTTGTCAAGGTCGATTTATTTATACCCCAATGTGCCAATGGTTTCTTCGAATTATTTGCGATTATTCTTTTTTTTTTTCTTCGTTGCGTACTACTTTTACTCTTGTGTATTCACACGATACTTACGCTGCTTGCGCCGATGCACAGAAGAAATAGATAGCATACAAATGTTTATATCAGAAGGAATGTCCGCGGTTCGATAATATTTAAAAACGTCTAATTTATTTTTCCTATCACGTTGCTTTTATTAACACTTTGCCGTCCGGCCCGTTTGTAACCATTTCTTCGCTTGACGCCGGCAGAACTGATCGTGTTACTTCGCTTGTCACCGGCTGTTTTTGGGGAGATTGGGAAATGATAAATTTCAAGTTTTACTAATCTCATCGGTAGTTCTCACGAGTTTCCAATCAAAATTCAATTCAAAAAAATGTACATATGTAAGTAAATGTAAAATTTCTTTGTTTTATATATTTCTTTATTTACATTTTCTTTGGTGCTTACTTGGTATTTCTCTTTTAAACGATACGAAGCAAAACAATCACCAACATGTAATGCAACTCCACACGACCTGCACATCAAATTTGTTGTTTTTCTTTTCTTGTTTTTTGGTACATACAACGCAACTTCTTCGTTTTCGTTTATTGCTTCCGGAAATGAATACTAACTGGTGACGTAAATAACTTATTCCATTTAAGTAAATTGGCAACAAAACCCCACAGATCATCAACGGAATGCAAACGATACCAATGTGCTGTCGCCGGCCACTTCTTTACGCGAAACACCACTGTGGTGTCGCCGGACGGCATAGTGTTAACACGTTAAGCGCCACGCCGGTCCCTAGGAACCGGCGCTAGACTTTCCGTTCAGGCCACATCGGTCCCTACGGACCGGCGACAGATTTTTCGTTCGTCTATCGCAGCGCGTGTGTCGGTCCTTGCGTACTTGTAAGACTGAACATTTAAATTATGCGATATCGATTTTTGTTTGCTCAATGCTTCAAGGAAAAGAATATAATACAGGTAGCCCTCCTACAACACGGAATCCTATAACACGGTTTCGCTATAACACGATTCATAAATTGCGGGAATCCTCCTACAACACGACATCCTACAACACGGTTTCGCTATAACACGATAAGAAAATTGCAAAAATCTTTGTACAACACTGTACTTCTACAGCTGCGACTTCTTAATTGTTTGAGTTAATAATTTAACTTCAAAAAGTTTACAAGAAGGCCTAAGATTAGCTGAAAATCTTGAGTTATTTTTCTTAAATGCAGACCCTTCCGCTGAAAGAAGCCGAAAATTCAAAAGGGAGCTGCAAAACTGTTTAGCTCCATACCAAGAAATTTACAATCATTTAATAGGAATCAGCAAGCAAAGTGAAATTACAGATTTTTTTAAGAGGGAAGAAGATGCAACAACTTTAAATTAAGAAAAAGGTTCTGAAAGTGAAGGCGATATCGTGCCACCAAAAAAACATTTTCGGTTGATTATACTGAGCAGTGACGACGAAGAAATTTATTAAATTAAAGTTGCATTAAATAAAAATATTTTTGTTTTTCTTCTTTTGTTTTGTGTTGTGAAAACATTTATATTTTCAATAAGTTTTCGGAACGTAACCCCTCTTTTTGTACTGGCTCTGGGTCTCGTACAACACGGTTTCACACAACACGACATTTTCTAGGAACCTATCTACCGTGTTATAGGAGGGTTACCTGTATTAAAAATATTAATGTAATTTATTAAAACAAGATATCTGTTTATCTGTTTATACTGTGGCTCGCCTATCGGCAAGCGGCCCGACGGGGTCCGCCTGACAGCTAACTGTGGCTTGAACGGAACGGCACAGAAATTCGGCGTGGCGCTTAACGTGTTAACCCTTTATGGGCTCGTGTAACTTTTAGGTCACATGCTAATTTATTGACATTTTAACAAATAATTTGTTTCTTTCATGAGATGGCTTATACATATTAATTATATGTAAAATTGTTTAAACTGGAAAATTTGTTTTTTTTTCATCTGCATATATAGGATTATAATTGTCGACTTTCCGTTCCATCAATTTTTTTATATTTAACACAAAAATTCGGCCCATAGAGGGTTAACTACAAAAACGTGGAACTTCCAGGTGTCGTGTAACGTAGCGAAGAACGTTGTTCCCCCAAGCCGCTTATCCGAACTGATTTGTTTCCCCATTAATCCGGATAATCGACGTGTTCCACCCGTGTCTACCGATTAAGCGATAAGAGTTCCACCTCACCAGCCGACGAGTAACGTGCCCAGCGGGCCTTGACAGCCAACGTTGATGCACCTCCCGCGGACTTCCTCCTCGATTCATGGATTTCCACGGCTCCTCGCGTTCTTTCACGTTCGCCGATCTATTCATAGATCCGTGCGCCTGGTTCTTTCTTCCTCCCGGTTAACCGTCCGCGTTCCTCGAGCCTCCACACACCATGACCAACGAGTCCGCCGCCCCCCTTTTCCCAGTCCACGGCCGCGTTCCCTCGCCGTTCTCCCGTTTTCGACGTTATCCGCCGATGATCTTCGCGCGGTATCGCCGAGGGAACGCGTTACCGCGAGACGCGTAAGAGAACGTCTCTTGGCGATCGATCCTCGACGGATCGCTCGACGAAGCGTGAATCCTGAGTGCGAGAGAGGCTGAAAAGGGAGTCCAGCTACTTTGCTACGAGCTAGCTACGACAACGGAAGGAGGCGGCAGGGTTAGGAGAAGGAGAGAAAGAGAGTCCGTGCGCCACGATGCCGATCCCTGGCATTATCTGCACGCTCGATTTTCCTCCGTGCTTTGCATGCACTCTGCTGTTGCCGCCGCTGCTTACTGCCCGCCATCGTTCCTCGCTGGTCACTGGAGTAAACCGAACCGGTCGTTGACTTTTGACACGTTGAAACGTTTCGCGATTTTTAACCCCTTGCGGACGGAGCGGTAAAGAAAATAGTTGCGTCGGGCATTTGTGTTATGAAAACTAAAGCTGTGTTTAACCCTTTTAGTACCGAACGACGATATATCGTTGCGTATGCCATGGCGCCTAACTATTTGCATCGCGAAAGAGCTCTATCTCAAAATAAATTTATAAAACGTTATAAATGTTTCAATTTTTTCTTTTATTCCGTAATATGCTTCTTGTTGAATTTTGTAAATATCATTCTTACTTCCGTTTTTATGAGCTTTTTTCCCAAACCTTAGCAAATTCGTTAAATTTGCTCGGTACTAAAAGGGTTAAATAAGTTTTTCATAAAATCTAACAAAATCATAAACAAACAAATTTAGGCCAACTTGACTTCTTAGGCTAGTATACCCATGCGTATCTTATACGTGTCGTTTAAGACAGGCAAACGCCAGCCGCAGCGCGAGAGTTGGGCGGATATATCCGACACTCGTCCGCAAAGGGTTAAACCCACGCCTAGTCTAACTGCGTTAGGAAGTAGATTTGGATATATTCGTATCACTTCATCGATAACAGTCGGCAAAAATTGTTGAGAATAGTAGTAATTGGTTTTGCAACTGTTGCTCACGAAATTTGAAACTCGTCAAATTAACACTAGATTGCCGGAGTGAGTCAACTTGACTCGCTTGTGATTTTGTCAAGTTCAAGTATCGTGTGAAAGGAACAAAAGTAAGGGTGTTTGTGCCGAATGTAATAATGAAATCTGTGGAAAATGTATTTTAAAAACAGCGTATATATATAATAATTGTTTTGTACAAATTTTCTTAAAAATAAAATTTTTTTTTTTTTTTAAGAACTTCAATTTTCATGTTTGAGTCAAATTGACTCGTTTCAGGCAAAATAGGTGTATACTCAACATCCGGCAATTTGGTGTTAACGGGTCCCGTAAACCTAGTGTTAAGTCTATTCCGTTTTCGGATTAGAGTTAGCATCCCGTTGGTTTGACAGATTATTTCAATTAGCCTTTCTATGGATAAACGTGTATCGGGTGGATTTTTTGTAGCAGCCACGTTAATCTATCAGCGATTTACAATTATACCAAGCGTACCTTCCATTTCCGAAATCGAACCGATCGCGCCTCGCGTTATTCAGAAACGCAACCCCCTAATTGCCGTGCCGCGAGATTGCTAGCCCTGCGTTTAAAATGCAACGCGGATCGAACCATCGGGAAGCCTGCGTACGCGTCCATTCGAATGATATATCGACCTCGCCGGTGGAATAATTGAAATCTTTGCGCAGGAACGTTATGTCCCATAAAATCCTACGCGGCTCCATAATCAGCCGAGCACAAGTATGCGAGACGTAGGAAGTTCGTGACGGTGGATTAATAGCCGTATGGCGATCCACTTCCTATTCTCTCGATCACGGTAAATCAACTGTGATGACTATTTACAACCGAGCTATCTCTCCGCGAAATGCGTCTTACTTCGGTTAGAAATGTATGGAAATCAAAGAGATTGCTGATAACCAATGCAAGATTAAAGATGACAAGACTTTTTGCTGGTAATGTTTCTCTTAACACGTTGAATGCCATGGGGGTCACCGGTGACCGGCGCGCTCAAATTGATAGAAATACACAATTTAGAAAAATGACAAAACTTATCAATTTTTCATTATTACCATTGTTAACACGTTGAATGCCACGAGGGTCACCGATGACCGGCACTCAACTTGGCGGTGGTGCCCGTGGAGGTCACTAGTGACCGACGCGCTCAAATTGATGAAAAAACACAATTTAGAAAAATGTCAAAACTTATCAATTTTTCATTATTACTATTGTTAACACGTTGAATGCCACGAGGGTCACCGGTGACCGGCACTCAACTTGGCGGTGGCACCGTGGGGGTCACTAGTGACCGGCGCGCTCAAATTGATAGAAATACACAATTTAGAAAAATGACAAAACTTATCAATTTTTCATTATTACTATTGTTAACACGTTGAATGCCACGAGGGTCACTAGTGACCGGCGCGCTCAAATTGATAGAAATGCATAATTTAGAAAAATGTCAATTTTTCATTATTACCATCGTTAATGCAGTGATATAAAGAAATTAATGCAGTAAAAAATACAAAAAGTAGTTACACTTATTAGTGGTAGGTAATATTTCAACAGTGTATGTATCGTATAATAGAAAATCCATCGTGGCGCCACGGGCAAACCCTGTAAAACTGGCGTGGCATTCAACGTGTTAAAACTGTATCTTTGTCCGCGGATTAAGAAAGTCGTGTCCCGTGCAAAAGAGAAGAGCGCAACGGACAAGAGAACGGGATCGCAGGTAAAATCAGGAAGCGGAAGGTTAGCGGCACCGCGATGAATCATTGGATCGATCGCCGATAATGAGTTTCGTCATGGGCGCCGCTGTGTGTAAGTGCCACCCACGTGGTAGGGACCGTGGCGGCCGGGGACACGAAACACGTGAAAGAGCGTGGCGTCAGTGTCTGGTGGTACCAGGCGAGCCGTGTTGCATACTGCGTCTCATTCCTCTTTGCTCGTTCAATCGGATGCGTCACAGGAAGCCGAACGCCTGACTGACTGGCCGACCGGCTGATGCTCCTAACCTATCGTACGGTCAATTCGTTTTATTCTACTCGTTTATCGCGTTAGCCAATTGGCGTACTTTGCCGGGACCCGTCTACTGCGAACTCTCGGGCTTTGCACGGTGTTTGCGTGCACCAGGGGTTCGGTGTTGGGTGCGAACCGCGGTCTCCTACATATTTCCTATCTGCCCCTCTTGTTCCAACTGCACCGCCGACGCTTAAATGCGACCGCCTTGATCTCGGTCGCAGCCGATAGAAAGTCGATTTGCTTGGGTTGTCGTTAGTTGCGCTATCGGATGTTTGGGTGCACCTTTAACGTTTAACGTTCGTTCAATGGAGTTTTGCATGCAAGACATTCCTTTTTCAAATATTTATTCGAGTTCTCTAACTATAGAACGATTAAGTATCCGTTTCTGAGAACGTTCATAGTTCCTAAATCGTTAGCTTTTAGTCCGTTACCGTGTACGATTCTATTCCATGGAGATGGTAATGGAGTATTATTGATTTTTGGTGATACATACATGGACGAATAGCTGGATTTAGCGATTCGTTGCAACTAACCACGAGACCAAGACATAGCTCATCGACGCTCATTCGGGGAAACGTGAAAGCTCGCGAATAGCATAAGAATTCAGGTCGAAGCGGAAAGCGGCGGGGCGGTTGCGGAAGGGTATATATACTTGTTTGATATATTTAGCTCGATCTTTCGTCCGGTTACACTCAAGGTTACCGATTATGTGCTCCCGCTTGTGCGCGTCATCGCGGCGATAGTGGCGAGGCTCGTAGAGTACAGCCTTGCTGTTACAAAAGCGGAAGACAAATCGATTAAGGAACAATAGACCTTATTTCAGGAATCGATACAAATTACATCTGTCTTAGTCTTACTATTTGCGTGCTAATTAATTCCATTCAAAGTGTATTAAATTTCTCATCGCTCGATAATCACTTTATGTAACTACCAAAAGTTTGATGCCACGAAACTGAAACGTGTAGAATAGATAGAAATACATGTTTCCCGATTACCACGGGAAAAAAGTTAATGGTATAGGTTAATAGCCAGAAGCTAATTAACCCTTTGCTCTACACGTTGTCCACCTTGGAGCTGTCCCCCGTTTGGAAGTGACAACGCAAGGAAGGAGAAGCGCGTTTGGAGTTGTCAGTCGGTGTCACCGGTAGAGGTGGCACGTAGGCGGACTTTTATCGAGCAGAGATTGGAATTCCGAGTCGCTGCACGCGTCGCCGTACGTGAAAGTAGCCGCGTACCGGATAGACGCACGCGACCGTGCTTCGTAGGCAGTCAATCCGGTCGCGGAGATACGCCCAGGCGGAAGGCCGCCAGGAATTCATAGACAATGACTTATCTTCTCTCTCTTTCTCTCTCCCTTTTATTGTGGTTTTCCCGCTGCCCGTCGTTCTCTCCGCCGTTCGTGGTACTCCACTTCCGGGTCGAGCCAGACGCCGCTACGCCGACCGTTTCCTGTCCCTCGGCGACTAAAATGGCGGGAAAACGCTGCGACTAGCCAGCAGAAGGTGTAACACGCGTACACGCATCGTGATACGATATACAGTAGCGGACAAAAGTTTAAGATGACAGGACAATATAAAGCATAATTTTATGGTTCGCAAATATTGTTTATATATTCATTTTTATTGCTATTATGGTATAACACTATTTATTGATTAACATACATTACGAATTTTCCTTATCATACTATTTCTCATAAAATAATTAATTAATTTTCCTTAACTCTTTAGTCTTAAACTTTTGTCCGCTACTGTACGCGTGCATGTTATGTAGGGGTGCGTCGGAGATCAATGACGGAACAATCTTCGCGTCGTACCGTCGATATTAAAACGAATATCAGAATAGGGTGTTGTCGGATTGGGTAAACTGAATAATTCATGGTAGAAAGATGGCCCGTCATCCGATACATGTATTTCTTTCTTCTTTGTTTCGCAATAAAGCATCGATGATGCATCGAAGTTTCCGCGAAACTGACGTTCAACGGTGTATCAAGATTTCCAGGAACCGTCTCGGATAAATGGTTCGTGTTCGATGTAAACCTGGTTCCTGTTTTACGATCTTTTATCGTTATTGATCCCCAACGCAGTCAATTTCCATGTCAACGTTGTTTAAAAAAAAGGAAATATTAATCCTACGACCGGTAGTAAAAATGCAGGCAAAAAATATCGGTTCGATCAAACGCATGGGGTTCTGGAAAAAAAAATTGGAGCAAAACGAATCGTGCCATCGTAGGGCGCAGCATGAACGAGAGGGAGAAAGAGAGATAAGGAGAAAATAAAAGTACGCATCGGTCGCGTAGCCGTGTCGTGTACATAAAACGAGAACAGGCGCATGTGGCGAGCACGTTTTCGTCCGTGCAAACAGAATGAGGAAGACCCGGCGCAGATCTGGGAAGACCGGAGCGGCCGGTGGGGTCCACAGAGCTGGGCGCACGGCTTTTGCTCTGCGCGGAAGCAGCAGCTGACGCGTCGGGTGACGTCACGGTTTGCGTGGGTCGGCGTCCCGACGGCAGACGTCGCTCGATATCCCACTCGCCCGGGCGACGCTCCTTTCTACTACGTCCTCCCCCCTTCGACCCTCTGCCCAACCCCGTTTCCCCTTCCCCTTCCTGTCCCCTTCCTGTTCCTCTTCCTCTTCCTCCTACTCGTACGCTACTCTCATTCTCTTTTCGTTTCCATTCCGTTCGTTCCACTGTTTTCTCTATCTCTCGCCAGCTTTTTCTGTTGCTCCCCTTCTTCCTCGTCCCTCGTGCTACGCGCGAACCTACCCCTTTTTTCTCGTATCTTTGCTCCCCCTGGTAGATATCCGCTTTATCCTGTTTCTCTGTTTTCCGTGTCAACGTTGCCATTACGTTGCCCCGTTCATTATTTTAATAAGGCTACGCGAATCGTTCGATTTTAGGCGGGACTTAGACGAGAAAGCGATAAAATTATCTAAGGGTGTCCTAAATTAGACTCCAATTAAAATATGGCTGTACAAAATGCAGTGTTAGAATATATCTGCCCTGTATCGGTCTATTCTCTGCTACTTGTTTCCATGTACATGTTAAAAAGACGAAATTGAAAATTGTAAAAAAAGAATATTTAACTCAGTGATCGCACTGAAAATCGTAGTAAATTTCCAAAAGTATAAGTACCACGGTAAATTTATCAAACACCCGTAAAAAACTACTATTGTCCATCCCTTGATAGCTCTAGCGTTAATTGATTTTACCCACAGTTCCGTTTACCAGGAACTTCCTAGTTCTGCCGCAGTTTTCCACCATTGATCCTCTGACCTCTCGTCTCTGTCCCATTCCTCCGTACCCCGTTTCATTTTCGCGTTGCATACTCGTCGTCATTCTTCACAGTTTTTCCCGGGATCTTTTCATTTTGCCGCGCCCTCTCTCCATCCCCGTCCCTGCGTCTCTCCCAACACTCTCGACCCGTTTTTCTTCCGCGTTCGTCCTCCTCTTTGTCCTTTTATGCCTGCTTCTCGTTATACACCCACCCCGTTGAGTCTCCCGCTCTTCCCCCGCGGCCGCTGGTCATCTCCCTTCTAATCGCTCCTCGTTCGCTCCCTTCACCCTCTCCTCTTGCGATGGCGGTGGTGGTGGTGGTGGTGGTGGTGATGCTGCTGCTGCAGCGGAGCAGGGCGTGACGTCACGCCCGTTGCCCTCGCCCATCCCGTGTCGGCTGTGCAGAGCCCCGTGCTCCGCCGTTGCCGGGACTCACCCTGGCGAGCAGCGAAACCAAATAACCCCCTTCTTGCGGAAGCTGCTGCGCGTATTACAGCGCCCGGCATCAACTAGCCCCAGGCCGAGTTCGTTGCCTCCGCGAGGAGTTCAACCCCCCTCGTGGAAAGGACGACAGCCCGCTTTTCCTGCGTATTATCTCGTTGTCCAGGCACAGGATCTTTATCCGCTCGCAGCTCGTCTTTTCTTGGTTAACGCTTGTATACGCGAGGGTTGCTTGCGTCTTCTCTGCGAGGATTTAGGCGTTTCCTTTTCAAGTATCGAAATAATTTAACCCTTTGCACTCCGTGTCATTTCGGACGTATTAGATGGACATATTCTCGGTTCCTCAAAATCACTATTTTTTTATACATATCCTAGTAACTGTACCATATTTTGATTTGATATCTTGTGCCATTTCAGCGGAAAACTTCACGGAATCATGCATTTCTGAAAAGGTTGCGTTTGGATAAGTTGATTCCCTGGAATCACTAATAAATTGTAATGTCCCCTGAGAGGGGACAACGGAGTGCAAAGGGTTAAGATCAGGATCTGTGCTTGGTATATTTGTACCGGGGGAAACTTTAAATAGTAGCGTTCTTTAATAATCCGGTTAATCCGCTTAGCAATGCATCGTTTATTCGGGGTAATAAGTTATGTTTAACCTGTATTCTTCGTTTGCCGTTTCAGGTACGTACAGAGAACCGCTCCCAACTCCATTGCAACGGTAATTAAATCTCACATATTGAACCTCCCGAGGCTGTCTCGTCCGCACAAAGGTAAGATCTAGTTGCTAAGATAGTTCAGCCAGTTCTAGCCTCGATTCTAAGCGGACTAAAACGAAACGATCCAAGTTCACGCTTAACGTGGTTCTGCACCTTCGTCGGATCGCCGTCTGTTTGTCCTCGAGCATTTTGCGAGTGGCCCATTTTCGGGTCGGCACAGTTTCGAGAATCGGCGAATCGAAGCCACAGCCTTATCGAGAAAACGGTGAGGGGCCGGGAGGAGGCCGATCCAACCTTGTATGCACACGCATACACCCGTGTGGCGTGGTTGCGCGCGAGCGTGAAACCGGGTCGGGTTGTCAGACGAACAGTTTGTCGGGGATGACTACGATTATAGAGTACGTTCAGATTATAGAGCAAGTTCGATCGTTCGTTCCGTCGATGATTTAACCTGCCTTGTCCAGCCGCCCGTTTCCTTACTTTTCGACTCCCCTTTCGTTCAGAAGCAAAAAGCATACGCGATCGAAAGAAGCTAGCTTAATTGGCTCTCTAAAGTTTGACGTCTTAACCCTTTCGCTACGGCGGTTCGGTCCGGCATGGAGCCACTCCTGAACGGGACCTCCCGTCGAAAGTGTGCACATTGCGCATGGATAGGTATTTTAAAAGAAAAGGGATTTTTATTCAAAACAATATACTCATAATATCTACACAAGATATAAACTTACTTAATGGATAAAAAAAGTCTCATTAACAATTAAGAAAAGTGAAGAAATAATACATCAGCCACAAGAGGCGGTGCTATCCAAAAACTAGGTCGTGATTTTACCAGTATGTCGGATATATCCGGCGTTCGGCACCGCGGATTTTCATATGGATAACGGATATATCCGTTGTTCGGAGCGAAAGGGTTAATAGAAAAATGTAAATGTCTGAGAAAAAGTGTTCCCTCGCGTTCTCCAGAATCAATTGTGCTCGTACCGGCATTGAAAGAAAAACGTTCAGCGAGACGTTGTTCTAATGGCTATCATCGGCTGTCGTCGATGGTGCATCGAAGTGAAATTTCGAGGCTGATGAATAATATCGGGGAGTGGCGGGCGCGGCAAAGATGCACCACGCGCTCGACGTGCGCTCGGCTGCGATTCGGCGCGGCTCGGCTCGGTTCGATTCGGTTCATTTCAGTCAGCTGGCTGACAGGGCGTTGCCCCGCGTGCGATGCACCATTCATTACGGAGTGCTGCAACCAGAGAGCCGACCTAGCGCGACCAGACCGAGCCTCTGCACTCCTACCTCTCCTCTCCCCCCGCTGCTCCACCTTCCCGACCCGCCCGCCTGTCCCCTCGTCCTTTGGTCCCTCTCGAAACCCTCCCCCCCAGCCCCTCACTCGATTCTGCTTCGGCTGCAACTGCGGCTGCGACCGACCACCACCTACTACTACTCCACCTCCTCCTCCTCCTCCTCTTACTACTACTACTACTACTAGTACTCGTCGTACTACTACCGCGCGTACGAGGCTGCCACCTACTACTATTACTACTACTACGTACGATACTTTTATTATCGCGACCACCACCACCACGCGTCGTCGCTGCCGCCACGGTTACAATCGAGGCCGTACCTGATATTTGCTGGAGGATTCTGTCGCCGCTTTTAATGGTTCCGTTACAATTACAACCTGAACTTCGTCGGCGGCTGCGGGAAAGAAAAATGGGGACGTTTCACCGCCGTTCTTCCCGCCCCTCTATTCCGCGGTGCGCCACCACCCGTCCCGATCCGCCATCTTCTCTCCCTCATTATCGACGGAGCCAGTGTCTACGCTCGGAGCGATGAATGACGGCACGGTTTTTTTCAGATTCGCAACCTAGTATTGACAGATCTTTCGAATCGGGGTGGGGGAGAACCGGTGGCTTGCATCTGGCCGCCGCCGGGGCCGTGTTGCTGGAAGCTTTTCAATGAGCGCCTCGGATTGTACGCGGAGGCTGCACACGCGGCCACCGTGCTTCCTCCGTGGCCGGTCGCGCGTTTCTATGGGCTAATGAGAGAGCGCCGCGCGTTGCTCTCGTTGCGCCGGGTTTTAAAGAACGGCACGAGATGGTAGAATCGTGACTGCGATTGATCGTCGATGACGAGGATGACGATGACAGTGGGAAACAAAGGGTTTATTTTTCTTGCGGAACAAAGAGGTTCCTGTTGGTAATATTTTTTCGTAGCAGTCGTTTATCGATTAATTCTTTATTCATCTTTTATACACGCAAATAATTTAACAGTATTCTTATCGACACTTTACCTAGTCATTTGACCGGTTGCGGTAGGTAAGACAGACTGGAAATATTTCTTAGAAAATAAACAATGAAAAAAGAAGTGAACGTTAAAAAATGTATTATACGTTTTTTTTTTTTTTTTTTTTTTTTTTTGAGAAAAAGTTGTGAAGTTTAAAGGCGATTCAATTGTGTTGTATATAGAAAATTTGTATATCGAAATTTTAAAAAACGGCCATTTCCCCGGTTTTTGTAGGAATAATGTTAAAGGAATAAGAAATACATGAGACTACAAACGACGCGACGTTGTCGGCGAACATTCATTCACGATTTATTCGATTCGTAAGAAATACGATTACCAATGTCGCGAGATGGAACATGACACTGCTGTCGCTTCATTTTCGATGTAATCACAGGCGATTTTCTTCGGATCGAACGATACAATCGGCGTCAGGATAAAGTTAATTCAAGACTATAAACTCTCGCGTGTATACGCTGGATTTATGGTTATCGAAATAACCGCAATCGTAGCAAATTATGTACCAATACAGTAGCGGACAAAAGTTTAAGACCAAAGGGTCAAAGCAAAATAAATAAATTAATTAATAAGAAATAACAGTAAAATTTGTATTCTATGCTAATCGCTAAATAGTTTTCTACCATAATGACGATAAAAATGAATATATAAACAATATTTGCGAATTTCAAAATTATGTTTCACATTGTACTGTCGTCTTAAACTTTTGTCTACTTCTGTACGATAAGAAATAGGCATACAATAGGAGACAAAAGTTTAATACCAATGTGGTCAAAGAAAATAAATTAATTAATTAATAAGAAATAACAGTAAAATTTGTATTCTATGCTAATCACTAAATAGTGTTCTACCATAATGATGATAAAAATGAATATATAAACAATATTTGCGAATCACAAAATTATGTTTTACATTGTACTGTCGTCTGAAACTTTTGTCTACTACTGTACGATAAGAAATAGGCATACAATAGGAGACAAAAGTTTAATACAAAAGTGGTCAAAGAAAATAAATTAATTAATTAATAAGAAATAATAGTAAAATTTGTATTCTATGCTAATTGCTAAATAGTGTTCTACCACAATGACGATAAAAATGAATGTATAAACAATATTTACGAATCTCAAAATTATGTTTCACATTGTACTGTTGTCTTAAACTTTTGTCCGTTACTGTATCATACGTGTATAACTAATATTACTATTAAACATTCTATCACAACTTTT
>JAOPTO010001407.1:58374-85776 GCA_033822845.1 Tetrapedia diversipes | reverse complement strand
ATAAGGTGCCACTGAGGTACTACGGTCGACTATAGTCGCCCTTCATAAGATGCCACTGAGGTACTACGGTCGATTATAGTCGCCCTTCATAAGATGCCACTGAGGTACTACGGTCGACTATAGTCGCCTTTCATAAGATGCCACTGAGGTACTACGGTCGACTATAGTCCCACTTCATAAGATGCCACTGATGTAATACGAGCGATTATAGTCGCCCTCCGTAAGGTGCCACTGAGGTACAACGAGCGATTATAGTCGCCTTTCATAAGATGCCACTGAGGTACTACGAGCGACTATAGTCGCCCTCCATAAGGTGCCACTGAGGTACTACGGTCGACTATAGTTGCCCTTCATAAGGTGCCACTGAGGTACTACGGTCGACTATAGTCGTCCTCCATAAGTTGGCACTGAGGGTACTACGGTCGACTATAGTCGCCCTCCATAAGATACCACTAAAGTACTACGGTTGACTATAGTCCCTCTCCGTAAGGTGCCACTGAGGTACTACGAGCGATTATAGTCGCCCTTCATAAGGTGCCACAGAGGTACTACGGTCGACTATAGTCGCCCTCCATAAAGTTAAGGCGTCGAATTCCGCTTAACGGTTGAATTTTCAGCAATTCGTCGCGACCGCGAGCGTTACGTCGGCCCTCGGGTTGCAGGTTGGCGGTAAAAAGGCCGAGCAAAAGTTGCGGAAGTACCATCGTTAATTCAAAAAGTGAGGATCTCTTGGTCGAGGTTGCTTAGCGAGCGAGGAAAAAGAAACGAGCGGAGAAAGAAGCTAGACCAACCTAGCGTTCGTTACAGTCCAAGAAAACGAAAACGAAAACGAGTGCGCGGCTTGAAGAGCGCAGGGATGCCAACCTATCTTATGTCGCACGCTTTTGACCCAGTATCGTGCACACGAGTGGTCGAGTATACCGGCTCGACGTGTTCAAAAAGCGTACGCGGATAACGAGGAAACGTAACAGCCACTTTGTCCACGGTGTCCCTATGCTGTATCAACGGCGCATCGTCTGCCTAACGCGTTCTTCTGGCTCTGTCCGTTACCGACACGTAGCACTAGTCACAATTCGTAAAAATTATACTGCTTGTAAATTAAGTTAAAATTTCACCCAGTAATTCTACCACTAGGCTTAAGCTACGGAAACTAGGTTTAGGCAGGTACTTAGTTGCAACAAACCCATAAGGCCAACCGACGTAACTTCTTCATAAATTATGTCAATACGACTTTTTTCCTCGTTGATTTTTGCCAGCATGACCAAAGGTTGACCGGCCTAATGACTTTATTGCTTAGGTTCTTCACCATACATCACCCCATCCATTTCCGCATATCTCCTTCCACTCATCCTTTCGGTCCACTCGCTACCCTCATCCTCCATCCAACGATTCAATTCTTGCAGATTCCAAAAACACACCTCCGATACACTTTCGAACCTCCTCCGACCACACCCTCTCCACTTTCCCTATACAGGGTGTTCGGACAGCTCTGGGCTTAAATTGAAAGAGTAACTCCCTGAGACATTCTAAGACGAAAATCAAGAGTAACGATTTTGCGTTCGAGGCTTTGTTTACGAGTTATAACTAGTTAAAGATATCGTTTAATCCGGACCGTTCGACGCTTGAGAGCGGGTAACCGAGGCCACTCGGTCGGTAACGTCGCTGAGTCCACAGTGATGCTCAAGCGTCGAACGGTCCGGATTAAACGATATCTTTAACTAGTTATAACTCGTAAACAAAAGCCTCAAACGCAAAATCGTTACTCTTGATTTTTGTCTTAGAATGTCTCAGGGAGTTACTCTTTCAATTTAAGCCCAGGGCTGTCCGAACACCCTGTATAACCCCTGTTTCGTCAACTAACGCATTCATTCTTCTCCAATCACGCACATATAGTTTAGTCATCGATTCTGTTAATTTTTTTCTGTTATTAAATAAACTGTTAAAACTACTTGACGCATTCGTCTATCTCAACACAGTTCAATTAGTGTTGTGAATTACAACAACACGTGCGACAAGGAGTGTCGGAATAGACTCGTCTCGTCGTCTCGGTCACCTTGTTTCGTTACGCACATGCACGTATGCATGCGCATTTCTGTTTAACAGCGTAACACATTTAACACTATTCCTACCACGACCGGTCAAATGACCGTTTTTAACATTTCGATTCGAATTTTATATATACAACGTAATTGAATCGCCTTTAAACTTTAGACTTTTCCTCAAATATACGTGTAATACATATTTCAATATTCACTTCTTTTTTCATTGTTTATTTTCTGAGAAAGGTTTGCAGTCTGTCTTACGTGGGAATGTCGCGGTAGGTATAGGTACACGTGAAGTGTCGGTAGGAATAGTGTTAACGGTACTTACCGAAAGCAACCATAAGCAACGACTAAGAGTTCACGAATACTTCCGCATTGCTTAAATGTAACGTATCGAAAAGGTGATCGAAAGCTGCAACCGATAAGACGGTGGAGATTGATCGTATTGTACAGTTAACTTATAATATTGCTCTCTACATTGTCCATGAACGAAACGATGAAAAACCTCTCCAATCATACCTTCGCGAACCTAGTTTTCTATGGTACCAAGGTCCAAGACAATCTGAACGTTATTTATCTTGGGCACCGGAGAACAAGGAGAAAAGGTTGGCACAAAAGGGTAAACGTCCACTCTCGATCCGGCGTGATTGTGACCGAAGAAAATAATAGAAACTTATAAGGGGGTGGGGATTCAAACGCGAGTCGATCTTAGTTCTTCGTGAAACTGTTTGTCTTCCTTTCTTCGCTTTCCTTTCGTCGGCCAAGGTGGATTTGCAAGCAGGGGAGCATGACTTTTCTTCGTCACGAGGAGCGAAAGCCACAGGGGATTGTTCGATGGTTAACATAACGTCAACAACATTGAAATTTAATTTCAAGCCTTTCACCGACTGCTCGCAGCAGTTCATCTTCCAAACGGAATGAGAAATTTCCAAAGGCAGCAGTCGGCTGATGTACGCCAAAAATGGTGGCGAGGAACGCAAATTTCCATTTGTTGCGACCCTATACCTGTCCGGGCCCTCGATAGGGGAGAAGGGTTGACGGGCCCACTCTTCCTGTGCGGTGATGCCGCGTCCACACTGCTGTTCGCGAACAGTTCGCGAGCTGTGCTCGCCAGCAGTGTGGATACTTTCGCGAACAGCGAGCAGCGAGCAGCGAACTCCTCAGCGAACAGCGAACAGTGTTCGCTCGGGAAGCGGTACATCAAAGAAACTGTTCGCGAGCTCGAAGCGTATCTGGACGCGTTTGTAACACAGTATGTGGCAAAAGCTAATAGCGAACTGCCCATGAATTCAGAGCGAACAAGTTTGTAACTGTTCGCGAGCTCCAGTCTGGATATGCTGCGTTTTCCGTTGGCGAACAGCTCGCGAACCGCACGCGAGCAATTCGTGTGCTGCTCGCGAGCTGCTCGCGAACTGTTCTCTTCTATGTGGACGCGGCTAAAGAAACTGTTCGCGAGCTCGAAGCGTGTCTGGACGCCTTCGTAACACAATTTTTATGGAACTCGACTAGCTCTCAATTGTCGTCAGTTTCTACCAGGCATTTTTCACAGTATTCGTATGACATTCTGCTAAAGTTTTTAAATCCATTTTCGTTTTGTAATAATTTGTTGTAAACAATTGTCTTTGCCAACATCGACGCTCTCTTTTTTTTCTATCATTATTTGTTTTTATTATATAATATGCAGATGCTGCGAGTAATAGATTTTGTTCAGACATTTTTAAAGTCTGTACATTGACATCCGTATGTGGCAAAAGCTAATAGCGAACTGCCCATGAATTCAGAGCGAACAAGCTTGTAACTGTTTGCGAGCTCCAGTCTGGATATGCTGCGTTTTCCGTTGGCGAACAGCTCGCGAACTGTTCTCTTCTATGTGGACGCGGCTTGACAGGCTTGCGATTGGTCAAGCTCTGCTTTGGCTTTTCGTATAAAGGCTGGGCATTTCACCGCAGTTGAACATTACATTAAAAAATAGTCCAGTACAAGCAAATCTCGCATATTTTCAATTGTCACTATCATCAGCCAGCCCAGCTTACCCTAATCATATCAAGGCTACCAGTACGTGCTAAACCATTCGAAACGACGAAATTGGAAGCACGTAGTACGAAACACCATTAGATCGGTTTTGTTCCGTCGATGTTCTTGCGATTTTCAGAGATCTCACGGCTAGCCCCTGCGATCTTCGTCTACAGATCAATTTCGATTCGCGTAAATCTGTTTTTAACCAAGGAACGGCTCGCGCCAGGGTCCCTTCCGACGAGCGACGCGGACCGTTCTCCAAAACGACTTCACGGCCTCCCACCTGGGACACAATTAGTCACAATCTACCTTAGTTATGACTTATTCGCCGCAGCTGGGCTGGCGCACAAATTACTTAACTTGGTCAGGTTACTCGGAACTTGTTACGCGGTACGAAACTTCGAGCCTGACTTTACACCCGCCGTAGATTCTCATTAGCCGGCTTTTGTCGTCGAGTTGTCGTCGATGTCGTCATCTCGGTTCGAACCGGTCGTTATGCGTTCAATTCGCGTGTTACGGAATTGTTTCGCTTCGTTCGTCTCATGGATCGCCGAAATTTTACCGTATCGAGGGTTATCACTGCGTTCCTAGTAACGGATTCAATTAATTGCATCCGTATAAATGTACCGCAATTTAAGGGCGATTTTACAGAAATCAATCTGTGTATTCGTAATTACATGTACCGTCGAACTTAACTTCGGTATAATCGATATAACGATACCTGCGCGCCATATGTGCGTTTGACGACAGTTGCTCGTAGGGACTATGGACGAATATATGCGCTTGTCAATTTTTGTTTTCTTCGTTAATCTTTTGACAGTGCTAAGGACGCATACCTACAGAAGTCGCGTTATTTACTTTTAACCCTTTGCGGACGAGTGTCGGATATATCCGCCGAACTCTCGCGCTGCGGCTGGCGTTCGTCTGTCGTAAACGACACGTATAAGATATTCATGGGTATACTAGCCTAAGAAGTCAAGTTGGCCTAAATCTGTTTGTTTATGATTTTGTTAGATTTTATGAAAGACTTATTTAAATACAGCTTTAGTTTTTATAACACAAATGCGCGACGTAACTATTTTCTTTTCTGCTCCGTCCGCAAAGGGTTAACACTAGATTGCCGGAGTCAGTCAATTTGACTCACTTGTGATTTTGTCAAGTTCCAGTATCATATAAAAGGGATAGAAGTAAGGGCGTTTGTGCTGAATGTAATAAAAAAAATCTGTGGAAAATGTATTTTAAACACAGAATATATATATATGTAAAAATTGTTTTGAAAAAACTTTCTTTAAAATAAAGTTTTATTTTTTTTTAAAAACTTCAACTTTCATGTTTGAGTCAAATTGACTAGATTCAGGCAAAATAGGTATATACAATCTAGTGTTAACGATAAATGAAAAATTCGATGGAACAAACGTTTGTAGTAGTACCTCCTACTTTTTTCCTTTGAAAATTGAAACCCTTTTCAACACGTGCATACGTAGAACGATTCAAGTACTACCTATTCGGTATTTTCTCTTATTCAGCGAAAAGCCACGCAGGGGTGGACGATATAATCGTAACGAAGGAAAAGGAATAATCGCGACAGGGTGGCGAGCGGCGAAATAATGTCGCGGAATAAACTCCGAGACGAATGAGCGGAATTTATTATCGCACCAGCGGATAGGTGTTACGTTGCGAGGAGGATGGCAGAACAAGAGGGAAAGCTCGAGCCAAATAGGGGTGGATCGAGAGTGCGTAGTTGTACGACGAAGGAAGAACGAGCGCACGAGGGGTCTGGCTCTTTCCCGTCGACTCATGAATAACGGTTTAACGTCATTTTTTACGCCTCCCGCTGCGGCTAGCGGTTCCGAGAGAAACAACCACGGAATCTAAGTGGCTCGAACGCGTATCCCGAAACTTCCTTCCCTCCGCGAACGCGATAATATTCCACGAGGCGAGGGCTCGTCGACAAGCCCCAATGCGGAAATTTACATCGGCTCTGTCGTCGTGTACGTTTATCGTTTTTTCGCCCCCTACCAAAATCAAGCCGGGAATGCCTCTATTATCGGATTAGGCGCGAGCTGGATGGCTACAGGCTCGGACAAAAAGCATTCCGCAAAGTATTAGGTCGAGTCATGAGTAACTTCCGTTTTTTTATCAGACATTTATTTGGCTCTCATTAAATAACAAAATTATATTAATTTATTATGTATTCACCACTATTATATATAACCTTCTCCCATCTTCCTGGCAGTTTATCAATTCCTTCCTTGTAAAGTGTGATTGGTTTGGACTGGAAGAAATTTTTGACAGCCTGCCTGACTTGCTCTTCAGAATCGAAGGTTTTTCCATTCAAAAAGTTTTATAAAGAACAGAAAATGTGGTAGTCTGTTGGGGCAAGATCCGGGGAGTAAGGTGGATGTGGTAAAACAGACCATCCAAGCTGAAGAGTTTTTTCTTGAGTCACCCTTGCTGTATGTGGTCGCGCATTGTCGTGTAAAAGAATGACGTTTTTGCGATTGACGAGTGCAGGACGCTTTTCATGGAGTTTCTCTTGCACTCTTTGCAACTGCTGAACGTATCTATCTGCAGTAATCGTTAAATTTGACTTCAACAACTCGTGGTGAATTATTCCTTGACAATCCCACCATACACACAATAAAATCTTTTGCCATGAATATTTGCTTTCGGATCTGATAGGGGTGGTTGATCCTTATCAAGCCACTGTCTTTTGTGGACTATATCCTCATAGATAACCCATTTTTCATCGCCTGTTACAATCCTGTTTAAAAAAGGCTTAATTTTTACCCGTGAGAGCAGACTTGTGGCGATTGACAAGCGATCTTCTTTATTCTGTTCACTGAGATTGTGAGCTACCCATACTCCTAACTTTCAGACTTTCCCTAATTTCTCCAGGTGACGGTTAACAGTTGATTGTGATGTATTCAACCTTTCTGCTATACCTCTTATTGATTGACGTGGATTTTGCTCCAATATTGCTTTTAAAAGGTTGTCGTCAAAGTCGGAAGGACGTCCCGCCCTCGGTTCGTTTTTTAAGGTCGTATCTCCAGAACGGAATTTTATAAACCAATTTCTAATTGCCCGATCAGTTATTAGTCTTCACCATATACACTGCATATTTTGTCAGCTGTCGCCTTAGCACTATTGCCTTGTTTAAATTCCCAATACATTACATGACGAATATGTACTTTTTCAGTAAAACTCTCCATTTCAGAGATTAAAAAAAACAGTTTAACGTAACGTGTATCACACAAAACAGTTCATAAAAGACTAAGTAAAGTCTCGTCTATATATTGAAAACAAAAACTTCTTGTCATGGTAACTCATAGCCGGTAGATGCGAACAATAGATTCTACTTAGCTGCATTGAAAGTTACTTATACTTGATTCCATCTGGCAGACATAAACAATTGCAAAAAGAAAATGTGTTTCTGAGCACGATCATCAAATTAAAAGCGTGCGGCAACGGGTTAAAGAAAGAATCAACGTAACCGTTAATTATCATCGCTTTACTTTACTATGATCGTTTACATATGTTTAGTTTTAACACTATTCCTACCACAACCGGTCAAATGACCGTTTTTAAAATTTCGATAATAATTTTATAGATACAACGTAATTGAATCACCTTTAAACTTTCGACTTTCTCTCAAATATACGTATAATACATTTTTCAATATTCACTTCTTTTTTCATTGTTTGTTTTTTGAGAAAAATTTGTAGTCTGTCTTACGTGGGAATGTCGTGGTAGGAATAGGTATACGTGAAGTGTCGGTAGGAACAGTGTTAAAAAAGTTAGCAGTTCCGATAACGCAACGCATTGTACGGATCGTTGTATATTTCTTTCTACGAATTTGTCGGCCACCTTAAAATGTTAGGTACATCTATTTAGGTGGCCTCGTCAGGAATAACTAAGAGACACAGATAGTTCACTCGGAAATGAACGCATTAATATTTATCGATCGAAAGATTCGAATCGATGGATTTCGGAAAAGTGCTTCTCGATATCTCAAACAATTTTCGAAGCTTCGGGGCTTTCGCTTCGAGAGGTTTCGCCGAAAGTTTTCGCGGTGGGTGCTTGCACGCGTCCTCGTGCAAATCCTCGTTCATCCCATAAAATAGAGGAAGACGCACCCTTCTGCGAGTCGTCGAAATTGCCGTAGGAACGAGGAGCAGCGACAGAAGGGATTCGCGTGTTCCTCACTCCCTACGTTCGCTCTGTCCTCTCTCGCCCTTTCTTTCCTTTCCTCGACGCTCCTTAACCGACTCACCCTCCGCCCGTTCAGTCTCGATTATCCAAGGCGACCTGGTGCTTTGAATTGCTAGTAATCGGACGAGAATCCGAACAAAGAAAGCGGGGACAGAGTAATGGCACGCGTAGAACAGTAGCCGCGAGCGAAACGGAGCGTCCGATCTAAAGAAAGCACATTCTTCGATGATGGCGCGCGTTAACGAACCTGGGGCTCGATAATGGCGGAAACTACGTTCTGAACGTTTCGGAACTAAACAGTTCGATTCCATCTTCTTAAACAGCTCGTTATAGTTAGTTTAACCCTTTGACTGCTAAATACTCTGAGCCGAAACGCTTCGCGTCAACAGCGTGCAGCCGGCAATAGCTATCGCTGGAGACTGAATACTTTTTTAAGCAATCTGAAACTGTTCGGCGGTGTATTAAATTTTAATATAATACAGAATCGAATTACTCTTACTTTATCCAATCCAAAATTAATATTTTTCAATTTTTTAAATACTTTTTATCTTCAATGTGTATTGTTTATTCATCAAGGGTAAAGTTTTGAAACGCCATAATTTGATAATTATAATGTATTTATTAGCATATTGAACACTTCGTGTATATCTTCGGACGGTCAAGGAAAACTAATAAAACATACGCATCGGCCGACAATAACATTTGTCTGGGAACAGATGAAACGAATTTAAGATATAGCGAAAATTGACGAAATAAACGAGATTTAGGTTTTTCTTGTTGATAAGCAACAAGGTATGTTGTTTCTGAGTGTTACACGGATATGATAAAATAATTTCTTGACAAATTCAGTAAGACAGCAGTAAATGATCAAAGCCGTCGCCGAGCGCACATGTGCGCCCATAGTCTATCTCGACAGCTTGTGCTGGGCGCAAATGTGCGCCCATAGGCCACAGCGATAGTTTTCGCTAGGCGCATATATGCGCCCATAGCAGTCAAAGGGTTAAAAGAGAAGTCTTTGCCAGATCAAGGTTCTGGGGTAAGTGCCGTGTGGTTCATCACAGTCCTCTTTCCAGAAGGCTGCATAGCCTTCCCCACTCCATGGCCAGATCCTACAGGACAAAGGTCCTTTCTTTTTGGCGACGCAACGTCGGGTTGCTCGCAATGTTTAGGCTTTCCCACGACTAACATAAACAATACATCCCTTGGCGACCGATGGCTGCACGCCTTCGAGGCGCCAGCCGTCAAGTGGCGCTTTGGGGTTGCATTCATACTTTGTTACATGTTCTCTCGCTAGGCACACCAGATACCCAGTCATAAATCGGTCACTCGCCCAAATTACGGTCTAGGCCCTTTTCAGCGACCATCCAAAATGTGCTGTCGCTAACAAGCTAGTCATTTTTAGCAAGATCTTTGTGCGAATTTTATGATCCCACAAAAATGGTGCTGAACGAAAAGAAGTTTGAAGCGCGAGAATCACGAGGATCCCGAACGTTCGTTACTCTAATCCGAGCTGGCGATTCGATTGAAATTTATTTACATTTGTTCCTTTTCTACGAGAAGCTTCCTGAGCACCGCTATGAACCCGACGGCGCTATTGATTTCGTCCTCGCTCACGAACCACCTACACACCACCCCCTTCTAGCGACTCCGCTCTCTGCGAGTACATCCCTCCTCTAGCCGGCCACCCAAGAGCACCGCGCCACCCTTTACCCGCGGAAATTCGCTGTTACGAAATTCATCGATTCGTCCTTTCTGTTAGTTATAGAGACCCGCCAGCGATATCGTCCCGTAAGTTTCCGGCTTGTTGATGGGGCCACAGAAATTACGGTGGAGGAAAGATGTGCCTTGCGGTGATCGCGGTTTTCCATCGACTTACTGGTGGAAAATGTTGTTATCATTCGAAGAAGTTCGATTAAACGGTAACAGTTGTCTATTGGGTTGTTCGGAAAGTAATTTCGTTTTTTCTTAACACAGGGCCTAATTGTATTTTTTCATAGTCAACTTCACACCATAGCCACATGGTGATTATATATATTGACAGCATATATAGCAAGACATGCTTGTGAAAAGTTTCGATTGATTCTACCCAGTAGTTTTTGGTTGGTGCCCTATCAAATATGGAAAGTGAAAAGCAACATTTTCGGTATTTTTTACTTTTTTTACTATCGAAAATGTAAAAATGCTGTTCAAGCAAGGAAAAAATTATCCGTTGTGTATGGAGAAGATGTATTGACAGAACCCCAGTGCCAAAACTGGTTTACAAAATTTCGATCCGGCAATTTTGATGTTGAAGATGCACCACGTTCTGGAAGGCCAGTTGAAGCTGATGAAGACACGATAAAGGCATTAATTTATGCAAATCGACGAATAACAACTCGTGAGATCGCTAAGAGATTGAATTTATCGAATTCGACAGTTCATGATCATTTGAAACGCCTAGGTTTAATCTCAAAGCTCGACATATCATGAAAAGAAACGAAATTACTTTCCGAACAATCTAATAAGTTAGCGACCTTAAAATTAACAAAATTCCTAATATCTTCTGGTCTAACGCAAAATTAATAATTGCACGTTTCAAGAGAGACCATCGTTTCATGTTGGAGTAAAGAAATGAAGAAATTTACGTCCGAAGAAAGAGAAATTGTACGTTGAAGCGTAAAAAGGGAAGAAAGATGCATTGTACGATATCGCGGACACAGCCGAACATGGGAAACGATGGTGGCCGACGAACGAAAGAGATTTATCCGAAAATCGGTCGTTCTTCCACAGTTGTTCCCGAGAACAAAGGATTCTCGGGACGTGCTTTAAAAATTTCGAGGCGAAAGCCTCCATTGAGATGGAAATATCCAGGCGGTGGTGCTACTCAAAATTTAGTATCGGAACTCTTCCGAAATTACATTTTATAGAGGCAATTCGTTCTGCGCCGCACCGGGATTGGCTTGCATTAATAATGCCTTTATGGGGTGCACTGGGTGACCCCGAAGTCAGCAGTCCGTCCTCGATTTTTCACGATAACATGAAATCCGATTTCACTGAGAAACCACCATCGAAGAAACGTTGAATTCTACTTCTGTGCCTCGAATGTTCGGTTGTAGAGCTAATCGTAAGTCGAGCCCAATTAAATCTATATACAGTAGCGGACAAAAGTTTCAGACGACTGGCCAATGTAAAACATAATTTTATGGTTCGCAAATATTGTTTATCTATTCATTTTTATTGCTATTATGGTAGAACACTATTTATTGATTAATACAGAATAAAAATTTTATTTATACTGTTATTTATTAATAATTAATTTATTTGTTTTCTTTGACCCTTTGGTCTTAAACTTTTGTCCGCTACTGTATATAAAAATGAATGCGTGTCTGTCTGTCTGTCCCGTACTCGATAGATTCAAAAATCATACTTCAAATCGCCGTGAAAATTTGGGAAAATATTAGGTATATCCCCGGGAAGGTTATTGACAATTTTTTTTTTAAATCAGAGTTGGGGTTCCAGGTGCTGTCGAACAAATATCCAAAAAATATCAAAATAACATTTAATTAGTAATAATAAATAATCCTGAGAACCTTTTTCCTGCAATAATAGTAATTGTTTTGGCAAATTTTGCTCATGGAGCTAGAAATCCGTCAAATTGACGGGTCCGTAAACCTAGTTTTATGTAATATTATAGAAGAACATATTTTTGCATCAACGATAAAGTTGCTATCGTCAAGTTTAACCCTTCAACTGCCGAACGACGATATATCGTTTCATATACCATGGCGCCTAACTATTTGCATCACGAGAGAGCCCTATCTCAAAATAAATTTATAAAACGTTACAAATGTTTCAATCTTTTCTTTCATTCCGTAATATGCTTCTTGTTGAATTTTGTAAATATCATTCTTACCTCCGTTTTTATGAACTTTTTCCCAAACCTTAGCAAATTCGTTAAATTTGCTCGGCACCAAAAAGGTTTAATACGTATAAATTCACGGTTTCGGAACCTATAAAATAATTACCAGCCCTTTGTATTCGACACGAACGACTCGTGAAAAATAGTAGATTAGGTTCTGTTCTGATCGGACAGTTTCCCAGATTACCTTAATATACCGTTGGCTTGGTCAAAAGGGTACGAGAGCGCGTAAGAACCGAGACCAAATAACCTTTTCGACATCATAAAAATCGGCTGGATGGTCGTAAAATGTCGGTCGCGTGCACGTCCACGCACACGTGGCCGGACTTAATGCGTCCCCGAGGTGTAACAGAGGTTTACGGTGTTACACCTTGCGTCGACGTGGACGGTGCACTACGGTTGCCTTGTATTAAAGTTTACTTAGACCGACGCGGTTAGCAAAAAAAAAAAAAAAATAAGATTCATTCCATGACAAACAGAAGCACCCCCGGGGGACTATAACCCATTCACTGCCATTTACGAGATATCTCGTAGTAAGCATATGTACCAAGATTGCAAACTACGAGTATCCCGTAGTTTGTGGTACAAGTTCAGATTGATTGCAATTGATCAAGAAATAAGTTTATGGCCGTTTGAGTTACGAATTACTAGAAAGGATAAACGAAAATTTCATGTGGTAATATCCTTTTATAAAAAGCAACAGATCTTCTAATATCACTACTTTATCATCGAAATGATAACACATATTTTCCTTAACCCTTTGACTGCTAAAGACGTACATATACGCCTTCATAAGTCCATCAATATGTACGAAAGGCGTATATATACGCCCTCACAAATCCATCAATATATACGAAAGGCGTAAATATACGTCCTCTGTATTTTGTTACTATAACACCTTTATTACTGTTTTACCGATTAATTCAACATGGAATTTTGTTGGATTCCTATCGTTCCTTCCTATCAACTATCCTATCGCAACAGTCATCCGTCCAATAGTCATCCTATTCCAAACATTGTACTGCTTGAACCCTCACTTTCTACTGACTCATCCACGTCCTTTGGCCGCTAACTCATCCGTACCCCTTGAACTCCAAATTTTCCTCATCCTATCTCATCCCTACCACTCTACTTTTCCTAACATTTAAAGGTACCAGATTCCAGATCACCAGCACTTAGAGTTCAGTCCACGACAGTCCCCGCTCGACCTCACTCTTAAGAATAAACTTTTTAAATAAACCTCGTGTTACGGTATTTCTTCTCACCGGGAATACAACAATTTATTGTCCTATGCAACCTAGCAATTAAATATGCTGTTATTATTTGCCATTATTATTTTTTAAACCCTAAGAATGGTATCAAATTTCCAGGTACTGTTTTGGTCACTAGTCAGTGGACAAGTCACAACGACTGACAAGCGAAAAACTTGCCGTCCATATTGATGGATTCGTCCAAGAGTGCTCCGCAGTCAAAGGGTTAAAACGAAAGCTTGGCGCCCAGAGCAAAACTCTCTAAATTTGCCTGGCAGTGAAAGGGTTAATCGGGCACCGGTGAATTATGATACGCAAGCTGACGGTGCAAGTTGTGCAAATAAACGTTGGATCGTAGACGGAGAGATACGTTGCGTTAAAAGTGTACCCTTCGAAAGTTTTAACTTTCAGAGTATTCGACCGTCCTTTCTCATCGTTCCGTCCAGAGTTCAACAAACGCTTACGCAGCGAAGTTACACGTAGACGGTTAGGCGATAGGGAGGAAAGATCGACAGGTGACGGGGATCCAACTGCAACTCTAACAGCGGAGAGTTTGTCTCCAGTTCAAGCGGCTCTGTACGTAAGCCGAATCGAGTTTACTTCGGTCCAGTTCTATTCGAGTTCAGTCGCGTCGAATCGGTTGGACAGCGGCGTGGCTGCGGTCGCCACCGGCGATTCCGCTATCTATCCCGTGAACGTTTCGCCTCGGTTTGCGTCGCACTTGAAACGGGATCCCGTTTCGCCTCCTTCGTGCAACACACGGTACCAAACGGTACATCTTTTCCGAAGAACGATCCGAAACGCGAAAATCGGTAGCGAGATTTTATCAGAAGTGTTGTAGTTTTTGATATTTAATAATTTTATTAATTACATCAAACTTGTCCGCTCGTAACGCCTTCGTTCTCCATTCGCGTCTCTTACTCTACTGACTCATACCTCGCCTTTTGTTACACCGGTTCACGCGCTCTCTCTCGCTCTCTCACTCATTCCCTCTCATTTTTTCCTCACTCAATCTATCATTCACTCCATCACAAACAATCTGATTACCCATTCGTCCTTTTTGAAATCTCTCTCTCTCTCTCTCTCTCAATCACTATAGAAGTTCATTGTGAAATTTCTGTTCGATGATAACTTATCAACGTTTTAATTTCATTTCTCGAATTTACACGCGACTAGTTGACACGTTAGTCAAGGTGTTTTCCTTTCGAAGAAGCTTCCATATCGAATTTCCATTTTGTCGTTCAACCTTTGCGAACGTATCTGTGGCGACGCGAGAAATTTCACGGTCCTTAAGGACCACCGGGGTCGAAACGGTTCGACGTTGTAACGTACACGTGGTTTTTCTCTCGCGTAGCCACACTTACCTCCGGCGACACACTGTCGCGACGAACCGAACTTCTCTCCCTTCGTCCCGGGAAATGCTCCCTTGTTCGATGGGAATATAGGACGAAGGATTTCGGAAAGTGAGGTCATTCGGTGTTGTATAATTGTAACGGCAACGTGCGACGTGCACGTTGAATAAAGTCACACGTAACACGCAAACTGTTGATCATTTTCCCTATAACACCCAAATATCCTTCGATTTTTATTCGGATTAACGACCAAGACACGTTTCGAAGGTAGAAGGGAGTTACCCGGGGGTCGATTCGTGCAAGAAAAACGTTCAATGGTAACTTATCAACGTTGTTGCGACCCTATACCTGCCCGGGTCCTCGATAGGGGAGAGGGGTTGACGGGCCCACTCTTCCTGCGCGGTGACAGGCTTGCGATTGGTCAAGCCCTGCTTTGGCTTTTCGTATAAAGGCTGGGCATTTCACCGCAGTTTAACATTACATTAAAAAATAGTCCAGTACAAGCAAATCTCGCATATTTTCAATTGTCTCTATCATCGGCCAGCCCAGCTTACCCTAATCATATCAAGGCTACCAGTACGTGCTGAACCATTCGAAACGACGAAATTGGAAGCACGTAGTACGAAACAAACGTTTTAATTTCATTTCTCGAATTTACACGCGACTAGTTGACACGTTAGTCAAGGTGTTTTCCTTTCGAAGAAGCTTCCATATCGAATTTCCATTTTGTCGTTCAACCTTTGCTAACGTATCCTTCGATTTTTATTCGGATTAACGACCAAGACACGTTTCGAAGGTAGGAGGGAGTTACCCGGGGGTCGATTTCGTGCAAGAAAAACGAAGGACACAAGACGTTATGGATCAAAGCGAACGGGGGTGGATTCGATGGTAACTTATCAACGTTTTAATTTCATTTCTCGAATTTACACGCGACTAGTTAGTCAAGGTGTTTTCCTTTCGAAGAAGCTTCCATATCGAATTTCCATTTTGTCGTTCAACCTTTGCTAACGTATCCTTCGATTTTTATTCGGATTAACGACCAAGACACGTTTCGAAGGTAGGAGGGAGTTACCCGGGGGTCGATTTCGTGCAAGAAAAACGAAGGACACAAGACGTTATGGATCGAAGCGAACGGGGGTGGATTCGAGGCGTTGAAAAAGGTTTTTTCCTCCCCGCCGGTGGTGGTCGAACACGAAAGAGCAGGAGAAGTCGGAAACGAGAAAGAGGACGCGGGGCCAGCCCGGGGGATTTCGTTACCGTAGGCCCCGGGTAGGTGAGCCCACTTTTCATCGTAACGCCGCGTAGCACGAAGAAAAGAAGAGGGACAATAAAAAGGAGAGGAGAAAGGCGCGGATGAATAATCAAACGCTCGGCGCGGCGCGCCCAACAACGAGTCTGGACGCTCATTCATGCACGGTCCTAATTAGACCGTCTGCGGGAGAAATACAATTAACGATTGTCCTCCGTCGACCTAACGCAAACGTTATCGCGTGGAATTTCGCGGAATCTTCGACGCAAGAGGGAAACGAGCAAGCGCGGAAGTCGCCGTTGGCGCTACACACGGCTAACGCTTGTTCATCAACGCGGCAGATAATCGGGAGGAGTGTGAAAACAAACGCACGGTGGGTGGAGGGTTAACATGGGGCTCCCGAGGGTGTCGAGTCCCAGAGTGCTTCGACCCTCTTTTCTGCGTCGCGCCTCTATTTCGACGTCGCGTCGCCTCGTAAAAAAAATCGCCGAGCAACGAATGCGAGCGTCGAGCCTCGCCGTTTATTCGGGCGGAGAATCGAGCCTGGCTCGGGATGTAATTCGTCTAAGGCGGTCGGAGGTAAACAATGAGAATCCGGTGAAGCAGGGAAACACGAACCGATCCCAAAGTCGCGCAGACGTTAGCAGTGTCTCGTGTCACGTGTTACAACTGTAACAGGTTATCTGATGCTTGAACAAAGGTTACAATTCTAATCACCTTTAACCCTTTTGCTACGGGCGGGTTCTCCGTCGCGATATTTCCACTGACAAGGGAAGTTTACGAACCCGGAAATTCAAAAAAATATGAAACTTGGTGTACAGGTAGAGTAAATCATCCATAATACATACCTATTTTTTGTTCGTGCCCAATGTCACTTTCAAGGGGTGGAACGGCGAAATTCAGAAATTCGGCGTGCGCGCTTAACGTGTTAACCCTTTGAATGCTATGGGCGCATATATGCGTCCGACGAAAGTTACTCGCAGGGACTATGGACGCGTATATGCGCTTGTCAATTTTTGTTTTCTCCGTCAACCTCTTGAGAGTGCTATGTGCGCATATATGCGTCTGACGACAATTGCTGGTAGGGTCCATGGACGCGTATATGCGCTTGTCAATTTCTTCGATCTTTCACTTACTGCAACGCGATTGTCAGTGTAAGTACAAGTAACATCGCAACCGCCGTCCACGCAGAGCACTTAGGCCGAGAGTACTCAGCGCTCAAAGGTTTAATCACCTTTCAAGTTTTGCGCGCATACATTACCCAAACGAAAGGCAACGGAGCTGCGCAACCTTTTTCGCGGTGGGTTTTCAGGATTTCGGCCGAGTGCGGCGCATAACCGTAAAATATTATCCCCTATATCCCGGCGATGCCAATTTACGCCGAGCCGAGGAAATATTGTACACTTTCTACAAGTCGTTTCCGAAATGATCTGGCACGGCAGGCACCCGGCCGTATAGGGGTCTCGTTGGCGGTCGTAGATAATCGCGTTGTACCGTTTTCGTTTCGACGCCGGCGCCTGCCCCCTCAACCTCACCCTCTTTCACCCCTAGCTCCTCCGCAGCTCTGCCCCTTTTTTTCACTCTTTCCCTCTTTCTTTATTATAACGATAACGGCTTGGCGCTGGCGAGATGCGGTTAATATTGAGTATCGGGCGAAAGCAGGAGCGAAAGAAAGGACAAAATGGTGAAAAGAGAGGAAGAGAGACGGCGTGGTGGAACAGAGGGGCGGGTTGCGGCGAGAGAGGAGAGGGTAAAGGCAGAAAAGAATCGACTACTACTCAGCAGCGACGAGAGAGGCTGTGGAAAATGGAGAAGAGCGAAGTTGAATGAGTACGACGAGGAGACGGGAGCCAGAGAAGCAGCTCCCGAGGGAGAAGCTCGTTGCTACGAGGGTTTGGAAGGGCGAAGTCTCGAGTACTAAAGTCTACCGCTTTCCATCGCCCGTGCGCCCTTAGCCCGGCCTGCGCGGACCAATCTTTACAGCCCGACCAACCCGCCTTCCTTTTCCCTTGATTCCGCTGTTGAATTTTCACTAATTAATTCCCCAAACTCGCGCGTGCTTCGATCTATATTTATTAGGGGAGCAACCGGCGCTCCGGCCGTCGAACGGCTGCTTATTAATGGGCCGATAAATCGTGATCGTTTGCGCGAAATAACTTACCGCCGCGGGATCCCTGATCTCTCCTAGATTACGCTTCGTCGTTTAATATCATTTCGACTTACCTGAAACGGAAAAAGATTGATATCGGTTAGTCGAGTTTCTTTCATTAACGAAAAACAATTAATGACCGTTTTTAACACTATTCCTACCGACACTTCACGTATACCTATTCCTACCACGACATTTTCACGTAAGAGGGACTACAAATTGTTCTCAAAAAATAAACAATGTAAAAAGAAGTGAATATTGAAAAGTGTATTATACGTATATGTGAGAAAAAAATCTAAAGTTTAAAGGCGATTCAATTACGTTGTATCTATGAAATTCTAATCGAAATTTCAAAAACGGTCATTTGACCGGTTGTGGTAGGAATAGTGTTAACTTTTCGATTAGAATTTCACACATGCAACGTAATCGAACCGTCTTTAACCCTTTGCGGACGAGTGTCGGATATATCCGCCCAACTCTCGCGCTGCGGCTGACGTTTGTCTGTCGCAAACGACACATACAAGATACGCATGGGTATACTAGCCTAAGAAGTCAAGTTGGCCTAAATTTGTTTGTTTATGATTTTGTTAGATTTTATGAAAGACTTATTTAAATACAACTTTAGTTTTTATAACACAAATGCGCGACGTAACTATTTTCTTTACTGCTCCGTCCGCAAAGGGTTAATCGTTTGAGTCCCAGGGGGCAATTGAAAAAACACTGTCGAAGAATCCCAAACGGCGCAACCGCGCTTTCTCTAAATGGGTTACGAAAAGACCCAAGCAGCGCGATAGCGCTTGTTTTATTTTACGTCAAGAAATATCAAGCGGCGCAATAGCGCTTGTATTTAAATTTTTATTTTGTAATGTATTATTGCATTATTACAGTATTATGGGGGCGACGAACGTGTTAACTCTTTGAGGCACAGAATTTCAGAGAATAAATAGTATCCATGTTGCACAGAAATTTTGTTGCGTTTTAAATCAAACAAAATTGGTATATTTTTATTAACAAAGTACTGATATATTTTGAAACTTGCCAACACAAGCGAACATGTTTATTACATTTTTTTATGGTGTTACCAACTGTTTTACGTAAATAAGACTAAATATAAACCTATGCGCATGCAGCTATTACAGTATTTCGAGGTGGGTTTAAAAATGTCCCAGCATGCATTATCGTGCATCAAAAAGGCGGGACATTTTTAATCCCGCCGTGCCCCAAACAGTTAAACGGATTCGTTCATATGTAACGCGAATCACTGGACTGTGTGGGAGAAAGAAAACTATACGAGTAGGATGGTATTTATGTAACCAATTCGAGCTTCGCGTTTGCTATAGTTTTTTTGTTAAATTCAGATAAATCTGAAAAACGAATTTCTTCTGCGCGAATTTCGTTGACACCGGTATACGTTAAACTAAAAGAACACGATTACAGACGCACGCATTCAACTCCCGTTCATGCGTGTACATCTTAACCCCTTGACTACTGTGGGCGCCTGTAGGCGCTTAGAAATTTTGCGTTTGTGATACTGAAAGCGCCTATAGGCGCTCGACACAGTTTGACTTTCTGACACTGAAAGCACCTATAGGCGCTTCACACAGTTTGGCTTTCTGACACCAAAAATTCACCGTTCTCGGCGCACATCGTAACTCAATCCCTGCCGTATGGTACGACCAGTACATATCAAAGTCTGCCGTAGTCAAGGGGTTAATAACTGTGCTCTAATTTATATAAATAGAAAATAAAGGGTTACGGAACAATGGAGTCAAGGAGGAAGCGCATTATTGCCTGCAGTTCCTCTTTTCTTTTTTATCAGAGAACGAGGGGCTGAAATTCAGGGTTAAAAGGCAATAAAAGGGTGAAAGTTGTCATTCTGTTTCCGACAAGATAATTACAGCGTCGTTAGATCGTTCGTGAAACGAGAATTCGTACGATCTACACTTTTACGAGTTCTTTATCCTTTTGCATCTATTATCGTCAGACAAATGAAATTGTTTCCTGAAGAAGAAACAGGTCGAGGTAACTTCGGAAAATATGCTGAGAATCTAAAAGCGTTCAAACCTATTTTAGATTTTCTGCAGCTGCAAATAATCTGCCGTAAAAAATTATCCGACCTTCGGCGACTACGGTAAAATACTGGAAATCTACGAATATTTGCGTAACGCGTCGCTTCGAGTTTCTATTGTGTATGTATCGAGCGTGCAAATAGTCGATCGCCTAGTTGAACAAGCAGACTTGCTCTGAAATAAGAGGAAAAGTGGAGCTGCTGCTGGTAGTAGGTATCGTTTGTATTTCAAGGGTACACTCAACATCTTAACCTTCGGCTTTCGAACACCGGTAACCCGATCGCAAGAAATACCCAGGAGTGGGTCGATCCGACGGTTAACAGGGTTAACTAGCTTCGATCAGGGGCGATGGAGTCTTCGGCGATGGAGCTTTCAGACGCTTCCGTGTTGGCGCGAGGAGGCGTCGTCGAGGAACGGTGCGACGCGGAAACGAGAGCTCTTGTCTCGAATTCAACACCTTCTCCCCTTTCCTTTTTATCTCCAATCCACTTTGATTTAAATACGCAACCGCCGCGGCTGGTTATCCAAGATAAATCTCTCCGAGTCCCAGGGAGAGGCGAAAAGGCCCGGAGCTTAATCGAGTATTTCTCCATTCTCTTATTTCGTTCCCCGTTCCACCGACGCCGCCGTCGACTTGATTAATTAGATTTTAATCTTTAACTGGCCGGATGATTCTAGCTCGCGTTCTACCTCGTTATAACTGCAATCCACGCGGGCAATATTGTTTTACGACACCCTTTTGTCTTGCCGTTTCCACCCCGAGCCCGAAACACGAAAGGCGTCCCTTTGAATCGTGATTTTACCCGGAACTTCATCGATTCGTTAGTCACTATTCACCGTTTAGCACAACTTCTCTTAACGGCAGATCTTAAAGCGTATTCCTTGTTCAGGTGTTGTCGTCGCCGTTTCCCGCAAATTACCCAAAGCGTTTCAAACGGCCTATCCCCTGCGAATTACTTGCGGGGCTTTAATCGTTCATTTCAACGCGGTTGTTTCAACCGACAGATATTCCGCGTAACAAAAGAAGCTCGTAGAAGAAATTTTCTGACAACGAAATGCGATCCTCGGAATTGGAGAAAATGAAGATTTAACGAGCGTACGCGTATACACCATGATCGTTGTTGAGTGGTGTTACAAGGGGAACTCTTAAGAGCGGTCAATGCGAGGCAGCGAGAGGTAGCGTTTAAGCGGTACAGAGAACAAAGAAGATTTAGAAAATTGGGAGCATGTTCAGGACGAGGGGCTGGGAAAACTGAGAACTTTAGCGGTGGAATGTAAATCAACATCCCCTTTAAACCTGTATGTCAAATGTTCTATTTTAACACGTTGAATGCTACGCCAGTTTTAAAGGGTTTTCCCGTGGCGCCACGATGGATTTTCTATTATGTGATACATACACTGTTGAAATATTTTCTATAACAAATAAGTGTAACTACTTTTAGATATTTTTCACTGCATTAATTTCTTCGCACCATTGCACTAACGATAGTAATAATAATAGAAAACTGATAAGTATTGACATTTTTCTAAATTATGTATTTCTATCAATCTGAGCGCGACGGTCACCGGTGACCCCCACGGGCACTACCGCCAAGTTGAGTGCCGGTCACTGGTGACCCCTATGGCAGTCAACGTGTTAATAATAGTAATAATGGAAAACTGATAAGTATTGACATTTTTCTAAATTATGTATTTCTATCAATCTGAGCGCGACGGTCACCGGTGACCCCCACGGGCACTACCGCCAAGTTGAGTGCCGGTCACTGGTGACCCCTATGGCAGTCAACGTGTTAATAATAGTAATAATGAAAAGTTGATAAGTATTGACATTTGTTCAAATTATGTATTTCTAAGAATCTGAGCGCGCCGGTCATCGGTGACCCCCACGGGCACCACCGCTAAGTTGAGCGCCGGTCACCGGTGACCCCCGTGGCATTCAACGTGTTAACAATGGTAATAATGAAAAATTGATAAGTATTGAAATTTTTCTAAATCATGTATTTCTATCAATTTGAGCGCGCCGGTCACCGGTGACCCCCGTGGCATTCAACGTGTTAAAATAAATCGTAAATCAACATCCCCTTTAAACCTCGTATGTTAAATGTTCTATTTTAACTGGAATTTATCAAATATTCGTTCGTCGTTACCGTTCGATTGCCTATTAATATATAACATACAGGCGTTTAAACCACATTTGCCCGCAGGAAGATCTCCTCTTCGAATCGTTCAACGTTGTCCGTCAACAAACACTTCGAAATGATGTATAGCAAACAATGAAACGTAACGCGACGCAATCGAACATAGCGAATAGAGGCCGATCGCTGCACAGGCTCGTTATGCCGCGTCCACACTGCTGTTCGCGAACAGTTTGCGAACAGTTTGCGAGCTGTGCTCGCCAGCAGTGTGGACACTTTCACGAACAGCGAGCAGCGAGCAGCGAACAGCGAACAGTGTTCGCTCGGGAAGCGGTACATCAAAGAAACTGTTCGCGAGCTCGAAGCGTATCTGGACGCGTTTGTAACACAGTATATGGCAAAAGCTAATAGCGAACTGCCCATGAATTCAGAGCGAACAAGCTTGTAACTGTTTGCGAGCTCCAGTCTGGATATGCTGCGTTTTCCGTTGGCGAACAGCTCGCGAACCGCACGCGAGCAATTCGTGTGCTGCTCGCGAGCTGCTCGCGAACTGTTCTCTTCTATGTGGACGCGGCATTAGAAGAACCGTTTCATCTCCGTTACACGGCGAACCGTGGTGGTAGCGTTTCGCGAAACGCGGCCTAAACAAGGGCGGGTTATCAAAGCGACGACGCGACGTTGACTCGACGTGCCGTTTTGCGGCGTGGAGCGAGCATCAAAAGGAACGACTGGTCAGGCTCGATGATAGATCGACCATCAATCTTGCCGGGGAAATGTGCATCGGGGTATCGCGAATTACGCGCGTCGCTCCAATGACCGTATAAACCTTTTAACGTCGTGCAGCGGGTATCGGTTTCGATGGAAAGCCGTGGCGGCCGCGACCGGTTGCCGGCTACCAGGGGCCCGTGACCGCGCCCAAAATCATTAGGGGATCGAAAACTGATTAAGGGGAGAGGAGTTAAGCCCGGATCGGCCGTATGAAAGAGTCACGGTGGTCCCTCATTGTCGAGCCGGCCTATTCATTTGCCGCATTATCTGCTCGGATCACGTGTGGTTGATACTCATCTATAATTTGCCGACTGCCGTCGCTGATACCGGCTCGTCATCGATGTTGCCTCTGCTGCAGCTAAAGCTCTCAGTGGCCCCTGCCCACGTCGACACCCTTCGTCGCCCTTTCATTTCGGTACGGCTCCTATCTCTCTGCCCTTCCCCCCTCGTAGGATGAAATTGAAAGAAAATATTACCCGGGTAACTAGAGCTCGATGAACGGAACAGACTATTGCCAACGACGAGGGCATCGGGCAGTAGTCCGTCGCCGTGGCCGTGCAAATAAATCGGACTCGTGAATAGAGCCGCCTTTTGTTCGAAAGCCACAGAATTTTGATAACCATGGAGTAGAAAACCCGTCGGGGTAACGAATCGCAATTTAGGAGGTTAACGTGGATAGGATTGCGGGGAGGTGTAACGGGAGTCGGTAACCGGATGAGACCGATCGTTTCGGGGAGATTAGGTGTATTTTGTTGTTCGTTTTGACGCATATATGCGTCCATAGTCCTTACGAGCAACTTTCGTCGCACGTATATATGCGCCCATAGCACTCTCAAAAGGTTGTCGGAGGAAACAAAAATTGACAAGCGCATATATGCGTCCATAGTCTCTACGAGCAACTATCGTCAGACGCATATATGCGCCCATAGTCTCTACGAGCAACTATCGTCAGACGCATATATGCGCCCATAGCACTCTCAAAAGGTTGTCGGAGGAAACAAAAATTGACAAGCGCATATATGCGTCCATAGTCTCTACGAGCAACTATCGTCAGACGCATATATGCGTCCATAGCACTCTCAAAAGGTTGACGGAGAAAACAAAAATTGACAAGCGCATATATGCGTCCATAGTCTCTACGAGCAACTTTTGTCGGACGCATATATGCGCCCATAGCACTCAAAGGGTTAAAACTATTCGAAATTCTCCAGAATTCAGATTAGGCGAGGAACGCGAGATACGCATAAATAGGTATCGTGTATAAGTGACCGCATTTTCCTCTAACATTTTTCCCAGAAATCCCCGATGGTGTCGATTTACAATCTAGACACGGGGCCTACGACCGTATAATCCTTCAACGTATCGAACATCCTGACAAAAAATCCTCCCGGCACCACCGAGAGAGGGGCAAGATGCGTTTCGAGAGCAACCCCCTCGACATATGCGAGCTACCGTTGAGTAATTGTTGCGATTCATCAAAACGATATGTCACAGCCACATCGAGGGCGGTCAGCTGGCGTAGCATAATCTCCGTAGGAACGGAAAGGGCTGACACAACGATGCACGGTGGAAGAAGAACAAAAAATGTTGCGCCTCCGGCTACGACATTGTCCGAAACGCTGTTCCCGTGCAACCGCGCGAAACATTTAATTATATAAAAACGAGACGCGACAAAAGCAACGGCGCGCCTCTAGACAAAGACACTTATTTTGTCTGGCCGCGAACGTAAACGAGCGTCGGCGAGAATTACGCGAAAAGAACTCGAAATCTACATACAGTAGTGGACAAAAGTGTAAGACGACAGGACAATACAAAACATAATTTTATGATATGCAAATATTGTTCATATACTTATTTTTATTGTCATTATAGCACAACACTATTTATTGCTTAACACAGGATACGAATTTTATTTGACGTGCTATTTTTTATTAATTGAGTAATTTGTTTTCTTCAACCCTTTGGCCTTAACCGTTTGAGTGCAACGAAGCTCTTATATTTTGCCAAAAATGCGGTGAAGCGCGATAGTTGTGTTCATATCAATTTCGATTTTTAATAACATTATTAATTTATGGTTTTTCATAATATAAAAATTAAAAAGTATTTTTATTATTTTTAAATAACTGTTATACCGGTAAAAAAAATAGCACCATGTCTAAATCTAATTTATCTGAAACTGACTATGGTATAAAAAGATAAATCCAAAAATTTGTTTTGCTGACAATTATTATTCATATAATAATTTCAGTTAATTATCGTCGTTTTTATTATTTTACAAAAGAAATAATTACGCATTTCATCCCGTACTTTTAGCATAAATACAAGAAAATTCTTTCGCACTCAAAACGGTTAAATTTGTGTCCGCAACTGTGCATCGACTAAACACGCGTTTTGGTCTTATAATAAGCGTGGGCTGGGACATGTAGGTATATGCAATTTGAAAAGCTGACGCGTTCTAATGCGATCGTCGAAAAGAAACGCGAGGTCTCCGTTTACAGGTGAAATCGAATCCCTTTGAACGGAATCGTTTCGCGTGTCCGTCCGTGTCCGATTGTGCTCGAAGCGTGGCGCGAACGCGAGAGATTCGATTAATTCGCCTTTTAATTCGTTCTCGTTACGAGAATTATCTGTTACGGGTCCGCGTCCTGAAAGGGGCAGATCACGGGTCGGTGTGCCGGGCTAAAAAGGATATAGGGACGATGACGAAGAGGGGGCGAGAGGGGGGGGTTGCGAGCTACGGCAGACTTTCAGGGGCGGGCAGAGAATCGGAAGAGAAAAGGAGAGGAGAAGGAGGGATGGTTAAGGGTTTGTCAAAGCAACCGGTCATCGCTCGTTCCTCCTATCGGTTGGCTATCGTTCCAGCATCCATTCAGGGACGAAGGCGGAATGTATTCGAGTGGTTCTATAGTCACCTTGGGAATATCCGCTCTGTCGAGGACGTATGTATAACGCGTGTTCCCTGTATACTGTGTACGTTTCAAAGTGTACGTGTACGTGCGCGTGTTTACGAGTCTGATCCGTACATACATATATATACGTTTAAGCGAACGAGCACAGGGAAAGTTACAGGACATGATCGGTCTGTACGAATTGCAGCTACGTGATACGCGTACGATGCACGGCCGACTCTTCCCTCGAAATTTCCGTTGAAAGGGAATGCCGAATTTCGATTATGGATCGACCAATTCTTTGTTTCCACGCGACAGAGAGATGGTACGCGAAACGTTGAAACGAACGAGCACATTTTTTTAAACACTAAACGTACCGGAATTTTGTTATACCTAATCTTACCATAAAGGGTTAAATGACCCGTTATGAAATAAACGTTGATTTTTGGAACGAAATTCTTAATTTATTAAAGGACATTAAGGGTAACTCGAAAATTCCGATTTCATTGAAACTTTGTGGGTTTGTTATAAACTACTTCTTTTTAGCGGGCATAAAATTAAGACGAGAATACAATATAAAGTATAGTGCTGTAGTTTATAAATATTGTCTGTACATTCATTTTTATTGCTAATAAGGTAATATAGTACTTATTGATTAACCCTTTGCACTCGAAAGGTGACTGATAGTAGTCTAATAATATTAACACTAAACGTACCGGTATTTTTTTATACCTAATCTAACCATAAGGGGTGGTTTGACCCTTTATGAAATAAACGTTGATTTTTAGAAAGAAATTCTTAATTTATTAAAGGACATTAAGGGTAACTCGAAAATTCCGATTTCATTGAAACTTTGTGGGTTTGTTATAAACTACCTCCTTTTAACGGGCATAAATTTAAGACGGGAATACAATATAAAGTATAGTACTGTGGTTTATAAATATTGTCTGTAAATTCATTTTTATTACTAATAAGGTAATATAGTGCTTATTGATTAACCCTTTGCACTCGAAAGGTGACCGATAGTAGCCTAATAATATTAACATTAAACGTACCGGTATTTTTTTATACCTAATCTTACCATAGGGGGTGGTTTGACCCCTTATGAAATAAACGTTGATTTTTAGAAAGAAATTCTTAATTTATTAAAGGACATTAAGGGTAACTCGAAAATTCCGATTTCATTGAAACTTTGTGGGTTTGTTATAAACTACTTCTTTTTAGCAGGCATAAATTTAAGACGGGAATACAATATAAAGTATAGTGCTGTGGTTTATAAATATTGTCTGTACATTCATTTTTATTGCTAATAAGGTAATATAGTGCTTATTGATTAATCCTTTGCACTCGAAAGGTGACCGATAGTAGTCTAAT
>JAOPTO010001407.1:0-54707 GCA_033822845.1 Tetrapedia diversipes | reverse complement strand
GGCAGAAAGAGTTTGACCGTGAGGGCAGAAAGAGTTTGACTGTGAAGGCAAAAAAAGTTTGACTGCAGGGGCAGAAAGAGTTTGACCCTAAGGGCAAAAAGAGTTTGACTGCAGGGGCAGAAAGAGTTTGACCGTGAGGGCAGAAAGAGTTTGACTGTGAAGGCAAAAAAAGTTTGACTGCAGGGGCAGATAGAGTTTGACTATGAGGGCAGAAAGAGTTTGACTGTGAAGGCACAAAGCGTTTTGACCGTGAGGGCAGAAAGAGTTTGACTATGAGGGCAGAAAGAGTTTGGACTCGAATGTTTCTAAGGCGTGAAAGATGAGAACTTGAGAAAACAGTGCGACTGAGAAATTCTGGGTAGTCGTGACCGAATGCGTAGAGTGAGAAAGGTTGACAATTAGAATGAAAGAAAACGAGTATTTGGAAGAATATATGACGGGGAGAATGCGAGCGCGGGGCAGAAAGTATTGGACGGTGAAGGCAGAAAGTATTGGACGGTGAAGTGAGAAGCTAAGTAGCCAGCGTAGAGAAAAGAACTGTGTAGTTTACGAAGCATAGGCGTAGTTTGCGAAGCATAAGCGTAGTTTGTTATTTTGTGTTCGTTTGTGTCGTTTTAGTTTTATTAAATACACGTATATTTATCATTTTATTCACTTTTCTTTCTTTTCCTTTTTTCATTCATAACCCTTCCTACATTCTTATTCCGAAGCAGTTCGAAGCGACGATGATCAAAGAACAAGATCGGGAGAGGTCGAGGGCAATACCTGACAATCTAGGTGTTAACGAGGAGAGTTGAAAGAGTATTCTTAACGCGATACGACAGGCGAAAAAACGAGCGCTGTGACGTCGCGTCGTTTCCGAAGGAGAGAGAAGAGCTTTAGCTAAACTTGGCAGACTTTATTTCTATGGAAAGTCGATAAAGTGTAAATATAGGGTTGCAGGTTCCTCCGGAAGGAGCTTCCGCTTTCTTCACGACCCTCTTTGTCGGCGAAAATATCGTTTTACGCGATTTCTGAGTCCCCTCAGCGGCAATGAAAAATCCACGAACGACGACGAGATCTATAGCGTCTCCCGTTGCTCGCAATCTCTTCGGCTCTCCTCTTCGAGTCGTTCCTCCCTCCCCTTCCCACCGCCTCTGCTAACGACCACCCACGTATTTCTAGATGCGACGAGAAGCTGGCGTGCTCGGGAGAAACACATGGTCTGCATGGGGGGGGAGAGAAAAAAGAAGAGGGAAACAGAGTGCAAGAGAGCGAGAGGAGAAAGAAGAGGAACAAGAACAGGCGAAGAAGAGACGAAGCTCTGTCCGATTAAAGTTCGTGTCATGATTTCACTCTCGCGTGCTTATCGCGGTCGAACAATGCTGCGAAAGGTGGTAGCTCGAGGCGTGTTCGGCCGGACGGTGGAACAATTAAGACTAATTGCGATGTCGTACAACGATCAGACATTTTAATAGCACAGCCGGGGAATATTAAATCCGCGTTGGTACGCCTGGACACCTGGCTTTGGTTTTGAATTTGTTTTGCGGCAGCCACGGGAAATTGCGTCGAAGCGAAGAGGAAAACGAGTGATTTCCTTTATTCCTGCAGCTTCTCTGTATTTTTAAACGATCCAGAAATTAATGATGTTAAAACAGGTGTACGAATATTCTGCTTTTAGCCGTTACGTCTCCTCTCGCTCCCTCTTTCTGTCCGTTGAAAAATTTGTTGTTTAACTGTTGCCAGAATAATTTTGACCGCGAGCATCGTGTGTTCGAAGATACCGGCAGGGTGTTGTGTGCTCGAACTTGCCTTCATTTTTAATGGAACAATTGACGTCAATTAGGAGGTCCGCGCCCGACCACTTTCGAACTACTCTGCGATCGTTCTCCGTATCGGGAACTCGAAATGCGTCGCGTCGCGAGGAGAATGCAAACAGAATTGGGGTTCCAACGTGTTGTAGAATAAATGTAATGTTAATTATGTCGAACGCTCTCTAAGACTACACCCACGATAACTATACGAAAAAGACTGAGGGTAAAAAAGAAGAAAAGGTTGGGTTAATTATTGGGTTGTTTTGTTACAGTTATTTCTATTAATTGATTTGTTTGACTACAGTTGGCATACAACAATTATATCATGTATGCGAATCGAACCATTCCATAATTTGGTAGATTACACTCGAAACAACAGCCTGTATCGTACGACAGATCGTTTTACCTGTCACGAATTAAACGATTATTCGACGTTAAACTGTCTTCGTGACTAGTTACGTATAACGCGACGGCATCGAAGAATGCGATTCACATGTGAACCGAGTTGCAGCACGGGGAACACGTGCACAGCATAATGCGTCGTTATGTTGGCACTCCTCGTCCGGTTCTTTCAGGATGTAAAAGCATAAACGAGTCCCGGAGCTGGTAGCTGCGTCGAGTCCACGAGCGATTGGCTACAAGTTTACGACCGCGGGTCGTCTTGTCGTCGTTAAACGTGCCGCTGTTATTAGACAATATGTAGTACGTCCCGATGCGTCACAGAATTGCTGTCCCGTGTTACGCGTGTCGAGGGTAACGCTGGGAGCAATGAAATGTATCGAATTTAACGGTTCGCTTATGTAGGAATGCGATCGAGCGGATGCGAATTTGGGAAACTCTGAAGAGTACTTGAGTTGGGCGATTGTCGTGCGAACGCAGAATGTTTGGGCTCGAATGTTTCTAAGGCGTGAAAGATGAGAACTTGAGAAAACGTTGCGACTGAGAAATTCTGGGTGGTCGTGACTGAACGCATCGAGTGAGCAAGGTTGACAATTAGAACGAAAGGAAACGAGTGTTTGGAAGAATATATGACGGGGAAATGCGAGCGCATGGCAGAAAGTATTGGACGATGAAGCAGAAAGTGTTTGACTGCAGGGACAGAAGAAATTTGACCATGAGGGCAGAAAAAGTTTGACCGTGAGGGCAGAAAGAGTCTGACCGTGAGGGCAGAAAGAGTTTGACTGCGAAGGCAAAAAGAGTTTGACCGTGAAGGCAGAAAGAGTTTGACCGTGAGGGTAGAAAGAGTTTGACCGTGAGGGCAGAAAGAGTTTGACTGCGAAGGCAAAAAGAGTTTGACCGTGAGGGCAGAAAGAGTTTGACCATGAGGGCAGAAAGAGTTTGACCGTGAGGGCAGAAAGAGTTTGACCATGAGGGCAGAAAGAGTTTGACCGTGAGGGCAGAAAGAGTTTGACCATGAGGGCAGAAAGAGTTTGACCGTGAGGGCAGAAAAAGGTTGACCGTAAGGGCAGAAAGAGTTTGACTGTGAAGGCAGAAAGAGTTTGACTATGAGGACAGAAAGAGTTTGACTATGAGGACAGAAAGAGTTTGACCGTGAGGGCAGAAAGAGTTTGACCGTAAGGGCAGCAAGAGTTTGATTATGAGGGCAGAAAGAGTTTGTACTCGAATGTTTCTAAGGCGTGAAAGATGAGAACTTGAGAAAACGTTGCGACTGAGAAATTCTGGGTAGTCGTGACCGAACGCATCGAGTGAGAAAGGTTGACAATTAGAACGAAAGGAAACGAGTGTTTGGAAGAATCTATGACGGGGAAAATGCGAGCGCGTGGCAGAAAGTATTGGACGGTGAAGCAGAAAGTGTTTGACTAACGTGAAAGAAAGGCTTTGATTGTGAACGTAGAAAGAGTGTTGAAGTCGCTAAGTTGTAAAGTCGTTTAAATTGTTTTAAATATACTTTTATTAATACTTTAATCGCTTCACTTGTATTTTTCACACCTGAATTCCATCTTCTCTTAAAAGATATTTTGCCGCCAAAAAATTGCTCCACGCAGAACACACCATGCTCTGTACACACATAACGTTTCATTGAAATCAAAATTTCAGAAGTAGATGAATTTCCTTATAATACAGTGTACGAATACTTTTTGGAGCCACAGTAAATCCACATTACCTATGCATACGCACGTTGATTGATCTAACATCGAACGAATTCGCTTTCGGTCTCGGAGAGGGGCTTGTTAGGTCAGAGTCGTCTCAGTTGAAGGATACAACCGGTTAAAAATGACCCGTCGTAGATCGTGCGTGGCAGATAAGAGTTCGTAGACAATTAACGCATTTTTCGGTAATCATTCGGTCGAGCAAACCGGCGGCCAGCCTCCAGTCCTCCATCCAACTCGTAAAACGAGGCTAAACAGATTCTTATTTAGCCGTTTGCGTACCAAAGGGTTTTCAAAAAACACGGTCGAAAAACGCCAAGGAACGTGATCGCGCTCTTTCGATTATGCGTCGAAAAAAACCGAAGAGCGCAACAGCGCTCCTTTTGATTATGCGTTGAAATATTATTTTGTTCTTCAAGTTTCTCATATTTTTAATTTATAACTTATTATTTTATGAACTACTATCATAATATTATTATATATGTAAGAGAAGCACGCTGTCTTCACTTATAGATATCGATATAGATATAGAGGGAGCTATAGTTAGATGAAATACGTGCTGAATAAGATTAGGTCACGGAAATATAATTATAATTTATAACACAAAGGAGACAGAAACTTATAAACGTTGTAGGATAACAAAATAGAGAATAGACTTTAATTGTCGTTTCTCTTTTTACAGGTAAATGTATATATTGTAAATAATGTGACGATTAAGAAAATAAAATTAATCTCTTTTTACAGAGCAACACATTGTACTTTATTCTCTTATTGAAAATTCTCAACGATATTAATTACCTTATATATATTACTACTATAACTACTATCATATATATTATTATATATTACACATATATATATAATAGGTTGAAATCTGAAAGGTTGATCACGTTTCGACAAATTGTGAGTGCGCTGTCAGTTGTCTGAATCGGTCAAACTCGCTGGGTTTTCATGACAGAAAATCGGAAGAGCGCGAAATCGGCTCGTGGTACGCAAACGGTTAGAATCATCTCCGAGCTCGTAAGACCAGTTGCGTCTAGGCGACCGTCTGCGAAGGACTTTCCCTGGACCGGACGCGCATCTATCACCCGTGTGGGCTACGAAACGTGGCGGAGGGTCGGTTTTCGACGCGACAGAGACAGCGACAACCAAACGGAATCACGCTGTCACGGCTCGGGGCGTGTGTCTGGTGGTTTGTCGGACAGTATAGACGATAACAAACGCCAGAGAGTTACCTCGATCCCCCTTGTCCGAGAAACAGGACCGATGCGAGAGCCTGTCCCGATTCGTCATGCGGGACTTTGTTTTCCTCTTTCGCGTCTTACTTTCTGCAGCTCTGTATTCTCTTGTTACGTTTCTTGGAAACGCACCAGATTCGCGCGATTCCTTAATCCCTGCAAAGAATCTCGTTCGGGGGGTCTTTGCGAGTGATTTAGGAACCCCTGGTACAACGGGTAGACGAGCGTGGGCGAGACACTAATTTACGGTGTCTCGAGTTAAACAGACCGTTCCGAGACGATACGTTTTCGTCTGTAACTTTGAACACACTTGGATATGTGGCGACCTTCCTACACTCGCCACTAGGAGGGAGCTAGCGAGCATCTTTCTCGCAAGTGCTCGATCCGGGTCACGGTTCCTATATACACGAGTTCTGACCTGTCCCTTCCTATTCCTGTGTTTAACCCTTAGAGTGCTAAATACTTTTGGCCTAAGTGCTTCAAAGGGACGGCGCGCTATCGCTGGAGACGGGGATAGTATTGTTACTCATACACTGACAATCGCATTGTAGTAAGCGAAAGATAAAAAAAATTAGCAAACTCATATTTTCGTCCATGGTCCCTACGAGTAACTTTCGTCAACAGTAAAAGGTTAACGTCGAAATGTTTGGCCACGGAAAAGTTATAAGGTGAAAGAAACAAAAATTGACAAACGCATATATGCGTTCATAGTCCCTACGAGCAACTTCTGTCAGACGCATATATGCGTCCATAGCACTCAAAGGGTTAAGGCAGGGGCCTGCTAGGGAAGCCTTACTGATAAGTCCACTAGCAAGTCCACCCCCGGAAACATCCCTTCCCATTCCTTTTCCTTCTCTCACACTCCACACAACAGCCACAGATACGACAACTTTTGAGACCACGATTATACTGAAATGCCGCAAGGTCGTGATACATACGCAGAAACTTCAATCGAATCGACATCCATCAAAGGAATATTTGTGATCCGCCAGATCGAAATAGGCGCGATGACAGCGGCTCGTTTGTCATTTCTAATTGCAAAATAATATCGTTCATCGATAACGCATTACACGGAGGGCATTCGGAGGCGCACGCGTTCACGTTGAATTCTTTCTGACGCAGGCGCAGGATATACAGGGTGTTCGGACAGCCCTGTGCTTAAATTGAAAGAGTAACTCCCTGAGACATTCTAAGACGAAAACCAAGAGTAACGATTTTGCGTTTGAGGCTTTGTTTACGAGTTATAACTAGTTAAAGATATCGTTTAATCCGGACCGTTCGACTCTTGAGAGCGGGTAACCGAGGCAACTCGGTCGGTAACGTCGCTAAGTCCACAGTGATGCTCGAGCGTCGAACGGTCCGGATTAAACGATATCTTTAACTAGTTATAACTCGCAAACAAAGCCTCAAACGCAAAATCGGTACTCTTGATTTTCGTCTTAGAATGTCTCAGTGAGTTACTCTTTCAATTTAAGCCCAGGGCTGTCCGAACACCCTGTATAATGCGTTCGCGCAACACACGCCGGACGATAGCCGGCGAACATTAAGCGTTCCGGGGTTCTAAGCGCGATAAGAGATTAGAAGCGCACGTGGCCACGGCGTCTGTCGTTCCCAGCCGAAACACGTGGCCCGTGTCGACGAAACGAGGGAAATAGAAAAGACCGGAGTGAGCGCGAAATAGATCATGCCAATGTTATCGGAGCATCGCCGATGCTGCGGGACTGCACCGGATTATCTGGGGCGCGTGCTTGATTCGATTTACCCTGGCGCGGCACAGGATCGATCGTCCGAGCTATCATTTTCGATTTATCGCGAGAACCGTATGCGGCTCTACGATACCCGGCTGAAAAAAAAATTGAGCCGGGTGTGGATGGTACGATTCCGTTTTAAATACATCGAACGACCATCGGTTCGTACGCAACGATCGCTCCAAAAACGCGTAACCGTCGCCGATTCGTTAACCGATCGTTTGCTCGCGGTGCACGTATAAACATGCGCCGCGACAACGAGGGAGGTTAACACGTTAACCCTCCGCCTGCGGTCCCTGGGTCTTTCGTAACCCATGCTGAGAGTCCCTTGAAAACGATAACGCATACAACGATGAGCGTTGTGTGGTAGGAGAAAAGTAACGATCGCACTAACGCATATACGTTTCCTTCAGAGTGTCGAAGTAACGAAACCGACGACAGTCAGTTTCTGGCAACGCTCTGAAGAAGAAACATGTGCAGCAAATCGAAACAATTCTTTATTTCAAAGTTTACTTTATATTTCCGTACTTTTATTATTGTTTTAGCATTTTAGCATTATATTTTAGTATTTAATGTTGTCTTTGCGTAGACAATGATAATAAATATATAGCCGTGTGCGATAATTATGAAAGACCCATTTGCAGTGGCCATTCGAGAAAAATCCAGCAAATTTTATATAGCATACGTGACAATACGTAAATATGCAATAAATATAGCTTCGACGTTTGATAATTCACGTTATTATTATTTGTTCCTATACGCTCCTATATCTTCCTATGAATTGGGTGATTGTCACTGAATACAGTATCGGTGAGGACCTCGGTCTCGAGCGATCGTCACTTGGATAGCGTAGCATTGGTGAGACAAAATATGTATTAGTGAAATATCCGTGAGGGTCTCGAAAGACCCATGGCCAGTCCACCAAGCTTCAGTAATCGGAGGGTTAACGTGTTAAAGACAAAGTTACGGTTAACGAGCGATCATTTGCCATGTTGTCGCGCTGGGCTCCGAAGAAAGGGATAAGACGAAGGAACTCGCAGTGCGCGACGAGCAACGGACTCGTGGGACAGATACGAGTGGCTCGAAGGCGGTTCTCGACCGCTCTCCCTCTTCTTCGGCCTCTTTTCGCGGTGCTTCACTGAAAAACGAGAGTTTAGTTTATAAGGCCACGTTTAGCGTAATCTCAACTCCCGGGGCACTCGCGTAATTAGGGTCGCCTCCGTCCTCTTTGCACTTTCTTCGTCTCACCTATCACCCTCGCGCTTCGTCGTGCTGCACCCTTTGCTGTGTGCATACGCGTGCGTTTTCGCGCTCTCTTTCTACCTCTCTCTCTCTCTCTCTCTCTCTGTCTTCCGCAGAGCCCCGCTAATTCCCAACTTCGTGTGTCCTTTACCTCTTCAAGTCCCTGCAATTGTAGCGCCTATCTCTCTTCCGCGACGCGGAACTCGTTCTCGCGCTCGTACTTCTGCTTTCTACGCGTTACTCTTGTCTCGACTCTAATTTAGATTGGAGGCAAAAGTGGGCGAGTGGGGGATATAACGGGACGGGCCTTTCTAACAGAATTTCCCCGGTGTTCCAGGGTACTTCATCTTCCGTGCCCCCCGTATCCCGTCGTTCTTGCTTCTCCAGCCCTCACGGTGCCTGCTCCTTTTATTTGTTTCTCCTCCTTCTCGGCCTCTCGCTCTTATCGCTGCTCCCCTTCTCAACCGACAAGAATAGATTACTCCTGACGCTTCATTTATTTGTCCGCTGCGATAACCGGTAACTTGCCTACCTACAGGTGTAACGTTCATTGATTGTCTCGTTTAACTGTTTGGGGCACGGCGGGATTAAAAATGTCCCACGTTTTCGTGAAGCAGAAAGTATTTGACTGCAGGGACAGAAGAAATTTGACCATGAGGGCAGAAAGAGTTTGACTGCGAAGGCAAAAAGAGTTCGACCATGAGGGCAGAAAGAGTTTGACCGTGAGGGCAGCAAGAGTTTGACCATGAGGGCAGAAAGAGTTTGACCGTGAGGGCAGAAAGAGTTTGTACTCGAGTGTTTCTAAGGCGTGAAAGATGAGAACTTGAGAAAACGTTGCGACTGAGAAATTCTGGATGGTCGTGACCGAATGCATAGAGTGAGAAAGGTTGATAATTAGAATGAAAGGAAACGAGTGTTTGGAAGAATATATGACGGGGAAAATGCGAGCGCGTGGCAGAAAGCTTTTGACTAACGTAGAAGAAAGGTTTTGATTGTGAACGTAGAAAGAGTGTTGAAGTTGCTAAGTTGCAAAGTCGTTTAAGTTGTTATTGTTAAATTGTTTTAAATATACCTTTATTAATACTTTAATCGCTTCACTTTTATTTTTCACACCTGAATTCCATCTTCCGTTCTACAAAAATCATCTTACAGAATTTTCCTATATTAATTTAAACGCGAGGAAAGTATACGATTAGAAAAAAAAGACATTATCGAATGAAAGTTTACAACAAATTCTCAGCACAATAGACGTAGGTGGTGTGTTTGAAATTGGCTCTCCGTGAACTTAACTGGGATCCGCTGTCTCGCGTTCTTGACTCCGTTCGTTTGTTTCATTTCTGTTCCAAAGCTTAATCATGCACGGTGTTCGGTCGAAGCTTATAAATGAAATTCGTTAACCGAATGTACCGACGTCGACGTTCCGGGCGACAGGATTTCGCAACTTTAATTAGCGATTGTGCCCCGTTGGAAAAAGTAAGTCGTTATTGAATCGCCATTGTTCGCCCCACGGCCATGCTCTGCTATATTTACCGAGAAACGAGCGCAGCGAGTTTCTAAATTTTCCGGCCGGTAACGAGCGACGCACAGTCATTGTGCGACTCCTGGGAAAATATTAATTTCTTCCCTATAGGATTAACGACGACTCTAGTATTTCCAATTCGATCGTGCATCGCCACGACTGTCGCGGATGCAACTTTATCGGTATCCCAGCAGATCTCTAGATTTCAAACGAGCGTACATTGATTAATTGCTTCACTATTTTGTATTTTTACTCGTTAAGAAAGAAGTATTTTTACGGAATTAAATAAAAATATATTACAGATAAGTGTATATATTGGGTTGGAGGAAAAGTTCTGTCGTATTTTCCGTTTCCGTTAATTCACGTGGAACCCAAACACTTTGCTTTAACACAAACCCAACAGATTTAATGTGATCTCCAACAGTTGTACGATGAATGTCAAACTCTTCTGCAATTTCTCGACTTGTTAAACGTGGATTATTTTCCAACATGGATCGCAAAACATCGTTATCGATCTTGGATGGTCGTCCAGATCGATCGCTTTCTTGGAGGCTCAGATCCCCGGAACGAAATTTGCTAAACCATCTTTGACAAGTACGAACGTTTACAATATCTTTTCCAAATACCGCACATAAATTTTTACATTGCAACCGATGCGTTGCTTCCTTTTTGGAATTCGTACAAAATGCAGTGTCGTAAATGCACTTTATCTACTGACACGTTTTTCACTTTAAATATCACAAGTAAATGATGAACGGTAAAAAAGGACTCCTTTTATATTATACAGCAGGTAAAAAAAAAACAAAAAAAATTCCCAATGACTCACTAGCCAGATGTTTTTTTTATTTACAAGAAAAATTACCTGCCTATTTAAAATACGACAGAACTTTCCCTCCAATCCAATAGTATAATTAAAGAAATGTTTTCTTACGATATAAACGTGCCTTAACAAATGCAATAAATATTACGGAGTTTATTAAATAGGAAGAAGAAAAAGAAGAAGAAGAAGAAGAGAAACTTTGGACGCTTGCTTTTTATTACTAGGTAGGGCATACTAAATAAACTTTGGTATGGCTCGTGAACGAGTTGAGAGACACTTTGTGAAGTTGGTCCCGACCGAAGCCAACTTTTCAGTTGAAATATACGGCACACTCGTTCGACGCGATTGACTTTTTAACTGGCGCTAGGAAAGCAATAATCATTCTATGCGATTGTACCGAAAAACTGTTCGGTTTGAAATTCGAGGAGCGCGTTTCAAACAGTACAACTTCCCAATCGGATATGCCAAAAGGTCAGGGTGCGAAATTTGAAAACTGCATATACCGATGAACTATATAAATTCACGACTTTTTCCATCGCAACACAAAGAAGAACAGTTCTTAAATTCAAATTCTGGACAATTCAATAATTTCCTTGGATTTTGTTCTTCGAATTACAATTTAAAAACATGCCGTTTAGACATTATTATTATTAAAGTGTTATTATTATTAAAGTGTTAAAAAACCCAACAGGGTTAATCGATATTTTACTGTGCACATTCGACGGTTCCCCGGTGACGGTCGACTTAACCCGCAAACCCGGATCCAAACTCGATGCTTATTTTCAAAACAAGCCCCAGATTAGCCGTTTCATCGGGTGAAACACAATCGACGAATCTGTATACGAATCACGAAGGGAGCTGGCGTCCAGGTGGGCAATTCAACGAGACGCGATGACGAGCCATCCTCCCCCTTTTTGTCACGCTAATACGTACCCGACAGGCCACAATGCCTCGCTTATTTCGTTGCCAGCCGCGTTGTACTCTGTCAGACTCGTTTCAGAATGTTGCCGGTGTAACCGTACACTCGCCCCGAAGGGATGTATGGCGCACAAGACGAAACCGTTCTCCGTTCTGTAATTCTGTCCTGTATACGAAATCACACGTCCACAAACTTGCATACGTGCACGGGGAGAGCGCTATTTCCGAAAGCATTACGGTGGTAATGAAAGAAATAGAATCACAAAGGGATGGAAGAATGCTGCCCTAATATATGTGTGTCGCTGTAATGGGCGGTCCGTATCGAGAGAATTACGGCTTCTTAATGCGAAGGAAATGTGCAACAGAAATAAAATGTTTTCCAGAATACACTAATACCTCGCTTTGCGTCGTTTCGTTTTGCGTTTTTTCGATGTTGCGTCGCTACTCAATTAGTACTAATTTTCATTGCGTGTCGTTAGGTTTTCGAGATTGCGTTGTTTTGGATTTGAGTCTTGAATTTTTTTCTTGTTTTCTAACAGATGGCTCTACTTTTGTTTCTAATTGCGCCATGCCAAAAAAAACTCGGTAATTCCTCTTCTAACCGAAAATCAACGTAATTTTAGTACAGTTTTATTTTCACTTTATTTTGCTAATTTTAGAGTTCAGTTTCAATCTTCGATCTGTACATGGTTTGCTATAGAAAATCTTAATTCACTTTGAGTCGTTTCAATTTGCGTCGTGTTTTTTTGGAACGTAACCCCGACGCAAAGTGGGGCATTGGTGTACAGTGACACCTCGATATACGAGTGCCCTAATGTACGAGTGTTTTGAGATACGAGCCGCCGATATTTTGCTTTGAGATGAGAGCAAGATTTGAGATACGAGCAAGTGATCGCAGGTGAAAATGAGCAAAGCGCGACGAAAAAAAGCGAAGACCAGTGACGAAAATTAAGCGCTTCCGTAAGCACTTCACTTTTCTTTTTATTATTGATAGAGATGAAACACTGAGTGTGAGTGTCAGTGTGTGTGTGTGTGTGTGATTGAAAGAAGGGGAAAATGTAGAAACAATAGAACAGCGTGGTTGTACCGCACATGTTTCGGCATCGGCAGTTCACCCAGATCCGTGCATATGAATAGATGTAGTGAATTAGTAATAGTTATTATAATTAAGTAATGTTTAGAATAATTATAGAGTGTATGTATTATTATTATTATTATTATTATTATTATTGTGGGGACACGGAAACTCTGCGGGTGTTCTAAGGGGCTGCATCAAACACTTTACAACAGGGCCTGAACATCGGCCCGTCATTAGGCCCAAACGGCCAGCCGATCGTCATTACCACGGGTGTTTGATTGCAGCCTCATTAGAATCCGGAAAACACTCGCAGAGAGTCCCTTCCATGTCACCACATTTTCCCCTCCTCGACGCGTTCAGGGAATATAAAACTCAAAACTTCCCTGGGCGCGACATTCAGCTACATTCAATCTAACAGTTACACAGATATACATTCAATCTATCACAGTCATACATTCGATCTATCAGTCAATCAATCACAGTGTAATTATCACATACAAGCAAATAAACATACCCACATATGTATGTATGTATGTATTATTATTATTATTAAAGTGTTAAAAACCCAACAATTATGTTTTTATAGAATATGTATTTGTTATTTATATATAAATGTTTCTTCTTGTAAATACATTTTTCTTATTCAAAAACACTTAACAAAAACAACTGAGGTTGTGTTTTGGAGCTGGAACGGATTAATGGCATTTCAATTGATTTCAAAGGGGAAAATTGTTTTGAGATACGAACAATTTGACATACGAGCAAGGTTACGGAACTAATTAAACTCGTATGTCAAGGTACCACTGTATATCCCCCGAACATCTGACTACAGATCCTTTATGCCGGGAACTCGTAAACAATTTTTCCAACGAAAACAGAGCACTACGGAACAGTGTACACGGTCTATTTCCATGATTGTTAAAACAGGCCGCATTCCTCTCTTTTTCCCTGACGGTAATAAAAACCTTGTTGATAGACGAACCCGGAGGGTGTGGTCTGGCCTCGGTCCACACCCTTTTTTCCTTCAACAATCTTCCCGAGACGAGACTCGTCCCGCTAACACTCTACAGGGGATATATAACGCTTTCTTTGAGACGGTTCGTGGAAAAAATTTCGTGGGTGGGCCAGCCGCGGGGTTGTATGCAGATAAGGGCAGTAGGGGCACTTAAAAGTCCCATTAAAACAATCTAGCCGAGTGGCTCGGACGTCTAAAAACGACAAGGGCCAGTCGACCAGAGCACCAAGCATGATGTTCGTATATAAAACAGACCCCGTTCGAGTCGTTCGCCGTTGAACGGTATCGTTCATGCTGTAACGCTACGTACCATTTAGATCGTTTACGAGCTCTCGAGATTTTTTCGATTTCGTCGTGGAAAGGGGAAAAAGGGAGACAGCGAAAAGAAACGGATACGTTCCACACCGATTAATTCATACCGTTTACGCGTCCATAATCCACACGAGTAACTTTCACCGGAGACGCACATACGCGTCCACAATCCACGCGAGTAGCTTTCGTCAGACGCATATATGCGCCCATAGCAGTCAAAGGGTTAAGGGGCCATTCTATTGTGACGGCCCGAAATCAAGACGATTTTTGGGAATTTTTTGTGGGTAAACTATACAACATATCATTTTACGGCTTAGGATATTTGTTTATTATAACCTTAAGTTTTTCTTCACACTTCTCAATCAGGTTCCAAACCTTTTCTTCACATGTAAAACACATTCAAGCTTCTTCACTATCATATTATCGTAAGGATTCAAATTTATAATAGAATTCCGGGCTTGCCGGGATAAGCCGGCCGCTCAGCTAGCTGCGCGCGGCAGAACGGCGCTTCGTGTGAAGGCACATAACACCGTTAATTTTTCGAATTCTGTTAAATCCCTTTGGGAACAAGTTTTTAACATGTTAAAGTCTAAGAAAATGCAAAAAAAAAAAATTCGATTTTTTCAATTTGTCACAGTAGAATGGCCCCTTAACCCTTTCGCTTCGGCTGTCCAGTCCGCCGAAATACCGTCATTGAACGGAAGCGCACGACAGAAATGTGTGCAGTGCACGTGGTTTCTGTATACACGTTTTTTAAAGTCTTAAATAGTAACTGTGCTGAATAAGAGAATCATTGCTCTAATCTAACAAGTATATTTAGAATTTTAAATATGAAAGGACTTACAAAATTATTAAAATTCAAAGTACATTTGGATGCCGCCTATAAGCGGCGCTCGAAGCGAAAGGGTTAATCGTTTCTACGCGTTCTTTACGTCGATTTGCCGGTTTTCCTTTCACTCCTTTACTTGTACGAAACGTTATCAAGTTTTCTCGCTGAAGAAAATCAGCAACGACTTTTCGAATCACAGCCTACGTTTACGTATTCGTCGAGCGTGTACACGTGTGCGCGTGAACGACGTACAAAGATGATACATTATAGTTTATGGACACGCGCGTGAACGTATATACGCGTGCGAATAATGTAGAGAGCTTACGATATTCCCCTTGTATTATCAAGCAAGCCGCATCTCGAGGTAGCGACATATTTCAAGATTTGTTATCTTTAATGCTGCGCCGTGTGCAAGAACGTGAGTCGGCGCTTAGGCTTAAAGTAAAGAGGGTGTATCCCCATGGGTGACATAACTGATGCATATATCGAAAGATCGTCCTCTATTCGCATCGGACGATTACAGCGCCCCGCTGTGGAAACCATTTTTCTTACGCTAGTTATTGTTTACATCAAAGCGTTTGAGGAATCAACTGATGGGATGGACGCTTCGAGAATAATTCAAGGGATGCGCGTCAAAATCTTTCACTAATATCGATAGGATTAAAAAATAAAATTAAAAATACAAATTAATTTTATTTATAAAGAAATCTTTCACTAATATCGATAAAATTAAAAAAATAAATTAATTTTATTTATAAAGAAATCTTTCACTAATATTAATGGGATTAAAAAATAAAATTAAAAATATAAATTAATTTTATTTATGAAGAAATTTTTCACTAACATCGATAAGATTGAAAAATGAAATTAAAAATATAAATTAATTTTATTTATAAAGAAATCTTTCACTAATATTGATAGGATTAAAAATATAAATTAATTTTATTTATGAAGAAATTTTTCACTAACATCGATAAGATTGAAAAATGAAATTAAAAATATAAATTAATTTTATTTATAAAGAAATCTTTCACTAATATTGATAGGATTAAAAAATGAAATTAAAAATATACAAAATCGTCTGCGCGAGAACGATGCGTGTAAAGAGCCGAATTAAGGCCACTTTCATTTTTTTTAACCAATCATCAATCTACAACGAGATGTTCCAGGTGACGGACAGCCATCGCGAGCCAATCACACACATTCAGAAGTTTTACGTTTTATTGTCACATAAAGTTCTTTAAACAAAAATCTCTTGTGTTATACTCATTTCCATCACCAACCAACTCTGTTATTATACTTAAACAACTAAAAGAGCAGTTATTCGTTAGCTATTGGGTTGTTCGGAAAGTAATTTCGTTTTTTCCTAACACAGGGCTTAATTGTATCTTTTCATAGTCAACTTCACACTTAAGCAGCATAGTCATTATATATTTTGACAGTATATATAGCAAGGCTTACTTGTGAAAAGTTTCGATTGATTCTACCCAGTAGTTATTGGTTGGTGCCCTATCAAATATGGAAAGTAAATAATTTTTCACTTTTCTAGTATCGAAAAGGTCTCTACTATAAGACTCCAAAAATACCGTTACGATATTCAAATTGTAAATAGCCTTTATCATCATCGAACTATGAAAGACTAAAATTAACTTGTACACCAAACACAAATTATGAAACGCGAACAACGAAAAATTCCGTAAGTCTAGATCCTTAAATCCCAAGCTTCACCCCGCTTGCGTTTCTTCGATTCAATAAAATTGGGACAGATGACTTAAACCGAGTTAATCGCACCTAACGAAATGCATTTTAAATATTACCCACAGGTATCGACCAGCGTAATCGCAATTAGGAGCTTATTTACCATTTTAATTGCCTCTGAATCAACAACCGTTGAAATTACGGATCTTGTGCTCGTAAACTTTTATCCAACAACCCTCTGGCAAAAAATTACCAAACGCGTACACTGCAACACGTTGGATCGTTGAAAAACCGAACCGGCCGGAATACAAAACTCACCGCGCGTGAAGAATTCACGGGCAGCCGATTCTCGTTTAAAAAATCGCTCACCGTTGTGCCAGCGGTCGGCGGCTCTGTTTCGGGATCCATGTTTGTGAAATGCGAAACTTAAATATTTATACGAGCGCGCGAAAGCTTCGTAAAATCCGGCATGATTGCGATTTGGCGATCCGTGTGTTGCTACCGGCACGCTGCCGTTTACTCCGAATGAAAACGTTCCTCTCCGCATCGATCTGGATCGAACTGTCGTCGTCGAGACACGGGGGTAGTGCAAGCACGAGTCGAGATTTCTCTCGAGATGACGATACAGCACGTATAGGAGGCAGGTACACGTCGCGACGTCGTCGTGTCGCGAATTTTCCTCGTCGAGGATTTAGCATAATTCCGTTGGCTGTGTGCCTCCGTCGGGCTCGACTAGAAAAGAGAGAAGTTGCGCCGCGGGTGAAGGCGGCCAGGAGAGAACGGCGAGACGAATAGAGGCCGATGGTAGTGGTAGAGATGACAGCGTCCTCCCGCTTTCCTCTTTTCCTCTTTTCCCGTGGCACATTCAAGGCAGGCATGCCCCGACAGCGTGTGGGTCCATTTGGTTCACAGGGTCGCCATGGTAACCTCGACCACCCTCTTTTTCCCTTTCTGTCCTATACCCAAGTCTCTCAAACTGTCCCTCTCTCTCTCTCTGCCCCCACTCTTGTTTCCCTACTTATTTCTCTTTCTCTCGTTCACTTTTCGTAGCCCGTTGCGTATGTTTCTTCTCCGTTTCTTCGCGCGTCCTACTCGATCCCTGGCCGTGCCTCTCCCGCTCGATGGACCGCTTCCGCTCCTCCTTCTACCTCTTTTCCGCCCATCGTTCCTAGCCTAGCCCATTTACCATTTCACCGCTCTTCTATCCTCATTCCGCGGCCCAGTTCGCGGCCCTGCTCGACCTCTGCCAGTAGGCTAAAGGGTTGATGTCTTCCTGAACGATGCCGGGAGCAAAAATTGTGACCGCTATTGTTACGATCGGTTGCGAACGTTTGTTTTGTATCTCTTGCAGCGGATTCGCGTCCACGTTTCCTCGTTCATTCTTCTTTATCGCTGGACCACACCCGCCCCCGGCTACGGATTTCCGTCCAAGTTGCATTGTACGCGCCGATGCACCCCCGAACCGAACTTATTTACGGCTTTTGAGTAGCACGGAAAGCGGGAATTTTTAATCGAGAACGCGAGAAAAATGGGGAGCCCCACCGGATACAGAGTCGTAGTTTTTCCGTGTAACGTTCGTCCGTTGCAGTTGATTCAATGATCACCCTTAACCCCTTGACTACTGTGGGCGCTTAGAAATTTTGCGTTTTTGATACTGAGAGCGCCTATAGGCGCTCAACACAGTTTGACTTTCTGACACTGAGAGCGCCTATAGGCGCTTCACTCAGTTTGGCTTTCTGACACCAAAAATTCGCCGTTCTCGGCGCACATCGTAACTCAATCCCTGTCGTATGGTACGACCAGTACATATCAAAGTCTGCCGTAGTCAAGGGGTTAACGCGAGACTCGGTCATGGAATCGATCGAACGACTCGCGAATTGCCTCGACTTTGTTCAACTTTCGAATTTCTCACGAGAAAATCCGAGATTCTTCTGACGAGCTTTCCCGTTTCAAGCCTTTTTCAGCCATCTCCAGCAATCGCGGATCCTTCTTCTCTCTGGCAGTTCTGAATATTCGATGGGTCCCTCTAATTGTAAGTGCAGACGCTGCTGCCTCGACTTTGTCTAACCCTTTGACTGCCACGCCGAAATCACATGTTTCGCTCAGGACGCCATGGGAGTACATCACTAGATGCAATATTTCATAGAAATTAATCTGTTATTTTGGATGTTCCAATAAAAATTGTTCATTGTCCAACAGGACACTTTTTACTTCAAAATATCGTGGAATCAGCGGTAATGTTCAAAATGCACGAATTGTCAATTTTTGTTCCACTTTTACAATTGTAAACAGTTGCAGCATTTCGGTCACCAATGACCATCGTGGTATCATAGAAGAAACCGTGGCCGGTCATAGATGACCAACGTGGCGGTTAAAGTGTTAACTTTCGAATTTCTCACGAGAAAATCCGAGATTCTTCTGACGGGCTTTCCCGTTTCAAGCCTTTTTCAGCCGCCTCCAGCAACCGTGGATCCTTCCTCCCTGGCTCCCCTCTGGCAGTTCTGAATATTCGATACGCCCCACTAATTGTAAGTGCAGACGCTGCAGCATTCGCAGGCTAATCAAGTTTACGGGCTCGCCGCCCCCTCGCTATTCTCGTTTCTGTTGGTCCACTTAGCTGACCACCGGTTCCCGGGCCCTCTCCTTCCGCAGCGATGGACTGTTTCGCGAAATTGATCGAATTTCCGCGTAACGGTTAGGGCAATAGTTCGTGGGTAACACGGTAAAACGATATCGCGAAACTCGCGCATGTGAAGACCGAATACGCATCACCTTTGGTAATTAACCCTAGAACTCCTAAGGGGGGGTTGCTCGAACCCACAAATTGAAAAACCTTAAATTAGAATGATTTCCCTTTTATACAAAAATTCTCTTAAAATTATTTATTGTTGTATACACATTTAAGTTTGATATTAACCCTAGAACTACTAAGGGGGGGATTCCTCGAACCCACAAATTGAAAAACCATAAATTAGAATCATTTCCCTTTTATAAAAAATTCTCTTAAAATTATTTATCGTTGTATACACATTTAAGTTTGATATTAACCCTAGAACTACTAAGGGGGGGATTCCTCGAACCCACAAATTGAAAAACCTTAAATTAGAATCATTTCCCTTTTATAAAAAATTCTCTTAAAATTATTTATCGTTGTATACACATTTAAGTTTGATATTAACCCTAGAACTACTAAGGGGGGGATTCTTCGAACCCACAAATTGAAAAACCTTAAATTAGAATCATTTCCTTTTTATAAAAAATTCTCTTAAAATTATTTATTGTTGTATACACATTTAAGTTTGATATTAAAAAGTTCTCGTTGCTATGTGTAAAAAATTAGTAAGTATAAGAGAAATATAACTGACTACGCGCCGCGATTACGATATGGTGGCGATCATGCGAAGTGGATCCTCACGCTCTCCTTTTCTCCAAAGAATAAAAATTACAGAACGAGGAATGAAACTATGTAACTAATTGGGAACTTTAACTGGAAGCACACTACGAACTAAAATACCAAAAGATACAAAACCGACGAGAAAGGAAAGATGTTATGAGTGTACACTGGAGGCTAAAAGCAGACGCATAAAATATAATAGTTTATTAAAATCAATGCAAAGTTGTTACAAATGCAAAAACCATGTTTGCAGAAAACATTCATTTAATACTATACTTTGCCATTCATGTTTATCAGAAGAATCAAGTTCAAACTAGCTGCACGTTACTATACTATTTTATAATAGTATTTAATTTTATAAATACACATAAATCAATACAAATTGAACGCAAAAACATATGTTGTCTTGTTTACAAACTATAACATATCCTGACATTGCAAAAAATTTTCCAAAAACAACTTTTTCCAGGATAAATGTATAAAAAGAAGTATGGGTTCGAGGAACCCCCCCTTTGGGAGTTTGCGTAACAGATCGAAGCTCAGGAGTTCTAGGGTTAATAATGGAAGCTCGAGATAATCACGAGTATCGTAACAATTTTTTCGAAAAGACGGTCGCTAACAGAGTCAGCATGTTTAAGCGATAAAGTGAGATCATCGAGAGCGGCCGATCAATTTTTTAGACGCTTTTCCATCGGTAAGCTGCTACCGGGAAATAAAAATACCGTAAGCTGAAGCGAATAATCGATCGACGAGCAGAAAGAAAGGCAGAACGGAGAGGAGCGAAGGAAATCGCACGAGGTGGAAGGAAAGCAGGGGGACGGAAGGTATAAGAAGAGAAAGAGCAGAGCTCCGGCGCGCAGTCGATGCAAGAAACGTTGCCACCGGAGAAATGAATTCGAAAAGGGGTTATCCGCGCGCTCAGCTAGTATCTATAGCTCGTGGTCTATCGATCTTAGCGTTATTGCTGCAGGAAGTAGCGACCTCGAATTCAACCATCTGTGCCGAGAGAATATGATCATTCATATTTCATAGCAAGGTGGTTGCACCGTTGTTACCGGCATCGATGCAGCTCCGAGACGTCCGTGCACGCGCGCCACCACCCTCTTGCGAAACCGTTCCACCCTCGTCGCGCTTCTTTATCATTAGCCTCTTCCAGCTGGTGTTACGCGTTTACTCGGTTACAGCTGTTCGTGTTCGTGTTCGCGTGCGCGAAACCGACTGCCGTTACTTCGCTTTTTCGCTATCCTCCAAAATAGGTCGACCGTTTCCATGATTTTCATACTCCCTTTCTCTCCATTGTCACCGTTCGCGGTCGTTCTATCGACGAGCGCCCCTATTTCGCGTTATCCCTAGCCTATTGACATTCGCGAGGTAACGAATCTCTGATAAACGTGCTAACGTTACGCGTTTAGCGTAAAAATGATTAGAAAAATAGCCCGTTGCGAATTAGAAGTACCATCGGGGCAATTTAGGCGGCCAGAAATAAACTGGCTGTGGTAGTTAATCGGTGAACGGTTCTAAATCGACCCTTTGAGCTTGATGAATGAAACACGGGTTGCGATAACTACGTTCGTTTCTCGAGTGAAACGTACTACGGATATGAACTGATGCGATATCTTCTACACCGGCTTGTCGCTTGTTAATTAATGCTGGACATCAGATATCTCCGCTCTAAATCCATTCACCGAATAGAGCGAGAGAATCTGGAGGAGGGGGGGTGGTGGGAAAAGAGAGAGAAAGAGGGAAACAGAATTTAAAGCGACGTTTGATTGATCGGCGCGTAACGTCCACGGGATTCTTGCTATGGCAGATCAAATTTGGCCATGCGGAAAGCGAGTTAGCTTGCCGCTGTTACCGATCAGATTGCACGGTTCGATCGGTCGACGAGATTAGCAGCGCATCGGAAACTCTGCAGTCGCGGATGGAGTTGTCGCGAGCCGAACTAAGAGCCACACGGATGCTGCATTATTCATAGCAGTAGCGCGATCCTGATGAGACCGGTTCCATTTCGAGCCACCCTCCATTTAGAGCTCGACGTTACATTTTCCAGACGTATCGGTCGCCGGACGATGCACCGACGCGTGGAACAAATCACGCACGATCCCTACACCCGATCGCCCGTTCTAGCATCTGTCGAACCGAGTTAATAATTAAGGGATGCGTCATCCCGTTGGCCGAACATCAAGCATTAACGGTTTGTACGCGTGGTGATATTCCATGTCTCATGCCAGCGGCATTCTTACAAATGCTTAAATTGTTTTTGATAAAATATCGCAATAAAATTGGTAGGAAGTAGGGACACGAACGCAGATACCTGTGAAGTACGGGAACAAGAAGGTACCTAACTTTAACGAAAATTTAGCTGACGAATTTTTTACCAACTACCTCTCGATCCGACATTGAGTACCTGTGAAGTACGGGAATAGGAAGGTACCTAATTTTAACGAAAATTTAGCAGACGAATTTTTTTACCAACTACCTCTCGATCCGACATTGAGTACCTGTGAAGTACGGGAATAGGAAGGTACCTGATTTTAACGAAAATTTAGCAGACGAATTTTTTAACAACTACCTCTCGATCCGACAATGGATACCTATGAATTACTGGAACAGGAAAGTACCTAATTTTAATGAAAATTTAGTAGACACATTTTTTACCAACTACCTCTCGATCCGACATTGAGTACCTGTGAAGTGCGGGAATAGGAAGGTACCTAATTTTAACGAAAATTTAGCAGACGAATTTTTTATCAACTATTTCCAGATCCGACAATGAGTACCTGTGAAGTACGGGAATAGGAAGGTACCTAATTTTAACGAAAATTTAGCTGACGAATTTTTTACCAACTACCTCTAGATCCGACAATGGATAACTCCGATCCCATTTAATCGCGATCCTAATTATCGTGCCTGCATCGGCTTATCAGGCTCGTTTGAGAATGATTCAGCAGAGAATCAATTATCCGATCCTTTCGAGTTTTCTTATCGTTTCGAGCCTAGCAACGATCACAAAATCGATCGAACCACTAGTCACGAGGTCGTACACGAGATCGCGAAGCTACGAGGCTCAAACCGTTGCACGGTGAACCTAATTCCACGCGGGATTTGCTAATCCAAGGTTGCAGAGTCGGTCATTATTTGGTGTCGCGTGATCCCGGGGGTAAAGCAGCGTACGGGGCCGTGCACCGTACCACAGAACGCGCTGTATTTATTCCCCGATATATCACCCAAACCCCTAAACACCCCGGAAAAGCCCATCTGACCGAAACTGATCGGGTATAAAACGTCACGGTAGAAACCTGCAGCAAAGTATTTAGCGATGCTGCGGAAATTCGAGTTCCGAGCTTCGAGTTTTCCTCTGTTTTCCCGTAAATCGAGTGCAATTTTCACGATCGCAGCGAAAAGCGAAAAGCTACGGAATACTGTACAGCATATATTAGGTCGAGTCATAAGTAACTTTTGATGCAGCTAAGTAGAATCTATTGTTCGTATCTACCCGCTATGAGTTACCACGACAAGAAGTTTTTGTTTTCACTATATAGACGAGACTTTAGTTAGTCTTTTATGAACTGTTTTGTGTGATACATGTTACGCTAAACTGGTTTTTTAATCCCTGAAAGGGAGAGTTAAAAAGTACATATTCGTCATGTAATGCATTGGGAATTTAAACAAGGCAATAGTGCTGTGGCGACAGCTGAAAAAATGTGCAGTGTATATGGTGAAGACTAATAACTGATCGGGCAATTAGAAATTGGTTTATAAAATTCCGTTCTGGAGATACGACTTTAAAAGACGAACCGAGGGCGGGATGTTCTTCCGACTTTGACGACAACCTTTTAAAAGCAATATTGGAGCAAAATCCACGTCAATCAATAAGAGGTATAGCAGAAAGGTTGAATACATCACAATCAACTGTTAACCGTCACCTGGAGAAATTAGGGAAAGTCAGCAAGTTAGGAGTATGGGTAGCTCACAATCTCAGTGAACGGAATAAAGAAGATCGCATGTCAATCGCCACAAGTCTGCTCTCACGGGTAAAAATTAAGCCTTTTTTAAACAGGATTGTAACAGGCGATGAAAAATGGATTACCTATGAGGATATAGTCCACAAAAGACAGTGGCTTGATAAGGATCAACCACCCCTATCAGATCCAAAAGCAAATATCCATGGCAAAAGATTTTATTGTGTGTATGGTGGGATTGTCAAGGAATAATTCACCACGAGTTGTTGAAGTCAAATTTAACGATTACTGCAGATAGATACGTTCAACAGTTGCAAAGAGTGCAAGAGAAACTCCATGAAAAGCGTCCTGCACTCGTCAATCGCAAAAACGTCATTCTTTTACACGACAATGCGCGACCACATACAGCAAGGGTGACTCAAGAAAAAATTCTTCAGCTTGGATGGTCTGTTTTACCACATCCACCTTACTCCCCGGATCTTGCCCCAACAGACTACCACATTTTCTGTTCTTTATAAAACTTTTTGAATGGAAAAACCTTCAATTCTGAAGAGCAAGTCAGGCAGGCTGTCAAAAATTTCTTCCAATCCAAACCAATCACATCTTACGAGAAAGGAATTGATAAATTGCCAGGAAGATGGGAGAAGGTTGTATATACAAGTGTTGAATACATAATAAATTAATATGATTTTGTTGTTTAATGAGAGCAAAATAAATGTCTGATAAAAAAACGGAAGTTACTTATGACTCGACCTAATAGTTGGCGAATCGAATTATAGAAAACGGTTCTCGTTCGATTCGATCGAAATACGAGTTTCGTTTCACCGTGCTTCTTCCCAAGTCAATCATATTTTCATACCGCGTTGCTGAACATCTCGAGGAGAGACCGCGAATATCCAATGTGAACGCGTCCAGCTAACCGTCGCTGTTGTCTCGCGTCACGGCTACCGAATAAACAACGGTAGCAATCCTATCGTTTTAAATAGCGGACGAATGGCCGGAGCTGGAACGATTTCCGTAGGCGGGACGAGCTTGTCGCTGGCACGGGGATTAAAATTGGAAGGAGCGGAAAAATTCCTGTCCCGAAGCGTATCTACGTGCAGGCCAATAGGTATCGATCCCGGTGACTCTATTCAGCGTACACGACTCTCGACGGGGTGAGTTATATACCGCAGCCCGCCGCCACGGTAGAGTAACCTCCCTAGTACACGCTTGGAAGCGTGTGTGCTTGTGAAAACACCGATATCGTTATTTATGTATCTCGCCGATGGTAGGCATTGCCTATATATATGTATCTCATCCCCCAAATGCCTCTCTTTCTCTTTCCCTCTCACCTTGCAGCGTATTCCACTGACAGGGCGACCTCTTTCCCTCTTTCTTGCCAGCCCTCTTCGAACTTGAGGAAATGTAGCCACGTTGGTGGGCTTACGGTTAGACCATGACATTCCGACGAATTCTCGAGGCTTCCCCGTGATATCTTTTATCCTTTTTAACCCTTTGACTGCTAAAGGCGTATATATACGCCTTCATAAGTCCATCAATATATACGAAAGGCGTATATATACGCCCTCACATACAAGATATGAGTTTAACCCTTTGCGCTCGAAAGGTGACTGTTAGCCGTCTAACAATATTAATTTCAAAGATTTTCAAGTGCAAAATATTCACTAAGATTGGTTTATATTAAACTTCATTTAGTTCAGTTAAGTCGTATACCAAAATTGACACATATGATTATTTAACCTCTGTGTAAGAGGAACCAGATAATCAGGGGTGACGATGGCCAGAGTGGTCATTAGGGCCACCATAAACCAGAGGTCCCCAATAAGGGTTGGGACCGAGTACGCGCGAGGCTCGGTCACGGCCGCTTGCACTTTCCAGGCCCGCACCAACGACGGGTTTGTTTTTCGGGAAAGTGCAAAGTGGGGATGCGCCCATAAAAACATGAGGAAAAGGGCATAGCCAGTTTTAGTAAGATAGAAACCGTATTGTACGAACGAGAGACGATTTTGTAAAAGAAATAAAGTAAACCTCACATCTGGGTCTGATTAACCCTTTCGCTACTACGGGTGACTATAGTCACCGGCCACAAGATGCCACCTATACACGACGGGTGACTATAGTCACCGGCCACAAGATGCCACCTATACACGACGGGTGACTATAGTCACCCTATCATCTACCATAAAAATGGAGCCAAAAGTCAAGTTTTATCCGTGTTTCGAGGAGTTTCATACAAAATATGATTATTAAAAGGTTATTGGTCAACATTATGTTATAATTATAGTTACTATTTTGTTTGTATAATATAAAAATATTAATTGTATTATTGAATTAAAAATCTGTTCATGGAAAAATTATGAACATGAATCATTTTGCTTCTAAAAGTTAAAAAGTCGTTTCTGAGACAAAAGTCTTGGTCTTGAATGCTGAAGACTATCTGCGTTTAATGTTCGCACTTTCGGCACGGCGTTCCGTTCCACACAAGACACTCCGCGGCGAGGCCCGCCGTAGCGAAAGGGTTAATGAACAAACTAACTAAAATCTGAAAATTTGTGAAACTATCATTTGGCGACTAATAGGCGCCTCTCGAGCGCAAGAGGTTAAAACTGTAATCCGAACATCGAGGAAAGAGGTGAATCTAAAATGGAGCCTTGTTCTGTGTTACCTTCTTCGTCCACCTTTCTCACATTATGCACAATAACCCTATTTCTGATCTTTCGACACAGGTTTCTCTCTTCCACAACATTTTGTCTTCAACCACCACCTGGTTTAACGACGTCATTTCACGCCGACAATAAATTTCGCTAGATGTATCAGACGAGAAACGATATCAAGCAGTTTCGAGCGGGTGAAGTACCTGGGCCCGGCGCCAGCGGCGAATCCATCATCAATCCCGCGTGCAGCGCGGAGTAAATCGAGGAAAATCGGTGATCCGGTCTCCCGTTTTATCGACCTTTTTTTTTTTTCTTTCTCCTCCATTTTCCTCTCTGTTTCTCATTTCACCGGCGATCGAGCAGCGGGGGGCGGTGGAGAGTGGCGAGAATGCGAACGGACGAGAGGTATTAAAGCTAGTCTAATTGACACCGATAGGGAAATTTCGCTGTCCCAGTTACAATTGCCTCGACGACCGATGTAATTGGTGTGTTTGTTCGGGAAAGAAAAAAAAAAAATAGCAACAACGATTTCCTGCGCCGCAGCCAGAGCACACGGACTACTTGATTTCTTTCATATTTTGTCGTGATTTCAATTGATCGTGTCTGCCGCATGTGTGTAGCAGATTGGTTCGCGGGACGACGAAACCGTGTAGAAGCAATTCGTTTGATTCGCAATTATCGTCGTTCGAGAGGTTGATTTCGCAACCGGAGAAAAAAACTGTGCCATCGATTTCACCGTGATTCCGTGAATCGATGCGTGGCGCGATTATATTGCTTTCTAGATACCGATTCTCGAATAAATAACGCTACAAGCTTTCCAGCGTTCATCGAACGAGCACGACGGTTCGATGTAATAATAATGTAGGATTTTTCCACGAAATGACCGTTGGAGAGACATAGTATTTTTCCGTAAAATAGCCGCTACAAAGATGACACGGCTCGCCGCCGTGTCGATAGTCAATTGTTTTGGGTAAACGTGTTGCGACCGGTAAATTTGGCGGCAGTCATTTTCTTGCGTGCATAAGAAGAAGAGTCGCGGAAAAAAGCAGTGCCGCTCAGATTCTTATTCTTTTTCTTGCGTGTGTTCAAATAAATTAACTTTCTTGTGTGTTTTTCTTTTAATAAACTGTTAACTCTCTTTGTTTATGATTCGTGTGTTTTTCCCCTTCACCCTCATATCCTACATAATTGTCAACCTTGCTCACTCGATGCGTTCGGTCACGACCACCCAGAATTTCTCAATCGCAACGTTTTCTCAAGTTCTCATCTTTCGCGCCTTAACCCTTTTAGTACCGGCGAAAAAAACGTGCATAAGCGAAGAATACCGGGCCGAATCGGCGAATTTGCAGAGGTTTGCGAAAATGCTCGTAAAAACGAAAGTAGAAGTGATATTTACAAAATATAAAAAGCAGCATATTCGGAAATAAAGGGAGAATAAAACGATACGAATTGTTTTTTATTATTTGTTGAAAATCATAAGAATAATATGAACATAAGACATAACAAAAATCGTACAAAGTGATTTCTCTTTTTCAAATGGTTATTGCACATAAAAAAAGTCATCATTTGGTCATAGCTCTATATACATCTTTTAGTATAATATATAGACATTGCATTTTGCAATCATTTAAGGTCCAAAGAAACTATCCCGTATCGACAAATATCCGAGCGATATCCCGTTTCTATCTTATCGCTCTAACATATACAGACCCGCGGCACTAATCAGCATAAAATATAACAAAAAGTTTAATCTAATAACAATTTTTCACTTGTGTTGCATCGAATATGAACCATTTTAACATTTTATAAAGTTATTTTGAAACACAGACCTCTTGTGATGAATACAATAAGGCCCCAACGGAGGCGCAACGATATATCGTCGCTGGTATTCTTGGCAAGTGCATCGAACGACGATATATCGTCGTTCGGTACTAAAAGGGTTAAAAACATTCGAGCCCAAACATTCTGCGTTCGCACGACAATCGTCCAATTCAAGTACTCTTCCGACTTTTCCAAACTATTTGACGGCAGTCGTTTTCTTGCGTGCATAAGAAGAAGAGTCGCGGGGAAAAGCAGTGCCGCTCAGATTCTTATTCTTTTTCTTGCGTGCGTTCAAATAAATTAACTTTCTTGTGTGTGTTTTTCTTTTAATAAACTGTTAACTCTCTTTGTTTATGATTCGTGTGTTTTTCCCCTTCGCCCTCATATCCTACAATAATCCTATCGCATTGTTGGTACATCAGAATATTTTTAACGAAAGCATAGAAAGTATCTTTCTGTCTTTTATTCTTATATACGATGGTTAAAGGTCTGCGAGAGGAGCTAAGCAGCCAGCAGGAAAACAAAAATAATGGAATTAACGTTCATCGTGTTACAGTAATTGACTTTAGCCAGCTTCGAAAATATCGTTCTCCCCGTTAGCCGGTGTTTTCTTTAATTTTACGACGGTTGTTTTCAAGCAGCGGCTTGATTTCACGGAAGAAGATCTCACCGGAAGTGACGCGCGCGGAGGAGAATCCGCGGGGAGCAAGGACCTTGTTTTCCTACTCCACGTAGAACACGACGGAGATTTATTAACCGAGTCTCCCACGAGAAACGCCGGGGCCCGAACTAGCGCCGGAGAGGAGAATAAACAATAAATTCAGGTTTAAGAAAACAGGAGGAAGGAAGGAAGGGGATAGGCAGGAGCAGCGGCAGCGACTATGGGTCGGTGGTGAGCGTAATTGGAGTCGGCGCTGCCGCCTCCGCCAGTGCCGCCAACCTTAATCCTAACGTGCTTAAGGTGATTTGTGACGCCAGAACGAAGGCTTTAAAGGACTCGCTCGTTATCTGACCGTTGCCGTGAACGCACTGAATCACCAAGGATCGGCCGCGGTAGGGCAAAACCGCCGCACGTCGAAAGTTGGACATTTTTCGAGCTTCCCTTAAGAGTACACCCCACGACGCGTTCCCCGGCCACCCTGGGCGTGGACATGGTCGTGGTACAGGCTATGGGATGTTAAACGAGGATATAAGAGTCGAGAGCGAGGGAAAAAAAAAGAAACAGGGGGAAGAAGGAGGAAATATCTTGATTTATTCGGATCTTTCCCGGATAAACCTTGAAATATTAACCCTTTGCGCTCGAGAGGTGACTGTTAGTCACAAAATTTTCACACTTTAGTTAACCCTTTCGTTACGGGAGGATTTTTCGGAGCGTAACTCCCGCTGAACATGCCGCCATGCCAAAAATGTGCACTTACGGAATAATTAATAATTGCTCGTCGTACGTTCAATACTATAGCGTGACTATAATCGGTCGTAGAAAGGAAAGGGTTAAAAAATTATCGCATTATGCAATAATGCTCTGTTCGTGAAATTTCGCGGGGTGACTATAGTCGCCGCTCGTACCTAGCGAGCGTCAGTCGTTGGGTGATTATAGTCATCGCTCGTAACGAAAGGGTTAATTTCTTTGTTAGTCAGTCTCAGAGGTTAAATAGTGATATGTGTAAATTTTAGTATATCCCTTGACTAAACTAAATGACGTTTAACATAGGCGAATCTTAGTAAATGTTTCGAATTTAAATATTGTTGAAGTTGGTATCATTAGAAGACTAACAGTAACCTCTCGAGTGCAAAGGGTTAATATCGGTGCATAATGAACCCGGATACCGCTAAGGTTGGGACCCCTTCATAAATTTTTAATAATTTCATAAATTTTTAATCGTACCTAGGATCCTGCCATCTCGATCGAAACAACGGAATCCACGTCGTTATCCACCCTTCACCTGAACGCTTCTGGTAATTTAATCTGCGGTACATTATACCGTGCGAATCGTAATACCGTGCTTTCTACCCGAATTCGTTACGCCTATCCCACGCATTTAATTAACAACACAAACGTTGGTAGAAATGTTACTTCATCGTGAATTTTCTATAAAACTATGAATTTACGAGAGAGCTCTATCTCAAAATAAATTTATAAAACGTTACAAACGTTTTAATTTTTTCTTTTATTCCGTAATATGCTTCTTGTTGAATTTTATAAATATCATTCTTACTTCCGTCTTTACGAGCTTTTTCCCAAACCTTAGCAAATTCGTTAAATTTGTTCGGTACTAAAAGGGTTAAGTTTCATTCGTTATACGATCGATAACCTTATTCTATTCGCAGTTGATTTAACCATGACCACGAAATAGCTTCGTAATTGCGTTGACAAAAAAGAGGTTGCTCCGAAACCGATGGGAAGTTCGCGTTTCGTGGGGCGTATAAAATTCGAATTGTTTTTCGGTAATTGTCCTTTAATATCCGATTTGTTGTCCGATTATCGGTCCTGCCGAGCCCGTATCGAGTGCGATACAAAAGTTTCACGCACGCACGATAAAAACAAACGGTCGCGTATTTTATACGTAGCGGTAATCTCGAAAAGCTTTCGTTTTTCAGAGTAAAAGTCCCGTCTACGTGCCGCGGGAACCGTACGCGTCAGCTCGAGCGTGCGGGATAAATAGTTAAATAGAGCCCGACCGATCCGGATTGCGTTTCGAAGATTAAAGTCATCGACTATTTTGTACAGAGTAGATCAACCGTTCTCTTCTTTGGCGTACAGGCCTGCCTAATGAATGAATTTTCATACAGGCTATACGTGTATCGGTGAACAGCCAGAGAATTAATTACGTAGCATTCGTTAACCCATTCACTGCCAACTACGAGATATTCTTGTAGTTTGCGTTACAATTTAGATTGATTACAAACGACACTCAGCACAGGGATTTTATTCAGCGACGCTAGCTACGAGATTCTTCTTCATTTTCAAATTACAGTAAATGCCATTTCAATACTATGTCTGCAACTTAATATTATTAGATTTTGCTAAATTCCGTGTTTTCCTTAACACATTGACAGCCGGCGACCTGAGACATTTAACCCTTTTTAAGGCAGAGGCGATATATTTACCACCAACAAAAACTTTGTGTATCTCAAATTCAGCTTGCATGTGACTCTGTTGACGGGCAGTGGGAATATTTTTACCACCTATTTTTCCAAAACTTCCGAAATAATTAGTGTTTTTCTTTTAAGTTTATTTTTGTTATATAAATAAAAACATGCCAAAAATATAAGCGCAAGTTATTTTATTACTCCGAATCCTTCTGCCTTATAAAGGGTTAAAGCCTGAGCGCCGGCCTTATTCGTTTGTTTCTGATCACTGAATAGCCAAAAAAAAAGATTTAAAACATTATGTATTTTCGTGAAATAGTGCATTTTATTTGCATATTCGTCATATACAGTTTAACGTTAAAAAAAATCCACATCATCGTGGAGCAGCTACTCAAACGACAGACTCAGAAACCCGCGTTTTCGCGGGGCCGACTGTCAATGTGTTAAAATAAAATCTTGGCACCCAGGGCAAGATACTCTAAATTTGCGTGGCAGTGAATGGATTAAACGTACTTTACGAGGGAGACACCAAATGGAACTTAACACTATTCCTACCACAACCGGTCAAATGACCGTTTTTAAAATTTCGATTAGAATTTCATAGATACAGTGTAATTGAATCGCCTTTAAGCTTTAAACTTTTCCTCAAATATACGTATAATACATGTTTCAATATTCACTTCTTTTTTCATTGTTTATTTTTTGAGAAAAATTTGTAGTCTCTCTTACGTGGAAATATCGCGGTAGGAATAGGTATACGTGAAGTGTCGGTGGGAATAGTGTTAAACGGACATGAACGGAGCTCTAGGACGTCCAACTTTCTTTTTATACTCCGACATAGGTAAACTTGAGAAACGTGCTTGTTTATTTCGTATAGCATTTAACCGTTTGCACTGGAGAGGTGACTGTTGGTCGTCTGATGATACTAACTTCAAAAGTATTCAAATTCGAAACATTTATTAAGATTCGCCTGTATTATACGTCATTTAGTTTAGTTAAATGATACACTAAAATTTGCATATACGACTATTTAAATTCTGACTAACTAACTAATAAACTAATAAACTAAATCTGAGCCTAACTAATAAACAAACTAACTAAATTCTGAAAATTTGCAAAACTATCAAAGCAAAGGGTTAATACCCCGGCGATTCATAATTAATATCGTTTAGATCGAGCAGGCTAAATCGAAAACGGTTCGATGTAATTAACCAGTGATTCGTTAAATCCGTCGCGATAGCTCGATAAAGTCCTAGGGGATTTGTAGTTACCATCGGAACTCAGGCGGAGGGTTGGAAAGTAGCAGAAAAGCAGAGCACGCGGGAAAGAGACAACAGAAACCGGCGGTGAACGGGCGAAAGAGAGAGGTTGCGAGAGAGGAGAGGGCAGAGGGTCCGTTGGGTTTGGCCAGAGGGCGTAGCACGGGTTGCGCTAGGCTATACATTACGAGCTTTAGTGGGGTTTAGCCGTCGCTATATACCGTGTCGTGGTCACCATCCCGGACCACCTCCTATACGCGCGACCCCACACTAGCGCGTACACGGATACACGTGGTGTAAGTTTGCGTTCGGGGTGTCGTCCCAAAATTAATGTACTTGCTGTACTCCTTTGACGGACTGACCATGAGGGGATCCAAATAATTGGAATAAAAATGCTAGCACGCATTCAAAAAGTTCCCTCCTCCCTTCCATTTCCCCTCAATATCTCTCCATGCTGATGAAAAGCAAACCACTTGTATTTTAGACGAAACCAATACCGCTGCAATACGGGTGCAATCGATTATCGAAAGGCGTTTGCATTTGCGATAAAAACTGATCTATTTTCGCTAATTCCTGCGTATGCTCGTCGATGCGTTGCCCGATCATACGGTACATCCTTGCGTTACGCTACAGTACGTATATGTAGAACTGCGGATGCGAGTTTGGGAAAGTCTGAAGAGTGCCTGAGTTGGGCGATTGTCGTGTGAACGCAAAATGTAGAAGTATGATCCCGACATTGATCGATACAACTGCGGATGACAACGTCCACTTTTGCTTCCGTTCTTTTCGCGAACTGCTACATTATCAACCATGGGAAATTCATTAGACGGAGCAGAAACACGCTCGCTGTCGTTGTCGCCATTTTTCTCTCGCGAGGGGCTGATGTTTTGTCCGTAACTTTGGTAGTAGAGCTTTCCTCGCGTTAACGCAGCGGGCTGGCGTTTTTAGCCGATTTTCATGTAGCCATCTGTACGGAGTGAATCATCCAACATGGACAACCGCAATAGCTCCGCTGTGAACGATGTAGGAATGCGATCGAGCGGATGCGAGTTTGGGAAAGTCTGAAGAGTACTTGAGTTGGGCGATTGTCGTGCGAACGCAGAATGTTTGGGCTCGAATGTTTCTAAGGCGTGAAAGATGAGAATTTGAGAAAACGTTGCGACTGAGAAATTCTGGGTAGTCGTGACCGAATGCGTAGAGTGAGAAAGGTTGACAATTAGAATGAAAGGAAACGAGAGTTTGGAAGAATATATGACGGGGAAAATGCGAACGCGGGGCAGAAAGTATCGGACGGTGAAGCAGAAAGTGTTTGACTAACGTGAAAGAAAGGTTTTGATTGTGAACGTGGAAAGAGTGTTGAAGCTTGCTAAGTTGTAAAGTCGTTTAAGTTGTTTTTGTTAAATTGTTTTAAATACACTTTTATTAACAGTTTAATCGCTTCACTTTCATTTCTCCACACCTGAATTCCGATCTTCCGTTCTACAAAAATCATTTTATAGAATTTTCCTATATATATAAATGCACTCATAACGACTGTTATACCTGTATAAACACCATTACGTACGTACTACCAGGTCTGCAGTGGCACATCCGTCTACTTGCGATTAACCTCTTAGGTACGGATGAATTCGACACGAATTACGCGTAAACGATACAGCACTGCAATGTGTGACGGATAATGCTGTTCTCTACGCGAGCACATTGGAATGAAGTTTTTGATAATTAAATAATAATTTTTTTTTAAAGATATGATGCATATACTTTAACTTTAACGATTTACTTTAATAGTTAGTAATTATACAATTTATTAATACTTATTAATACTTAATTAATACTTAATAATATAATTAATACTTTGTTGTATGCCTGCACATAATATTATCTTAAGCTAAGACTACCTACTCATCCTCCAGTAAACATCCCAAAATCCTTTCCCAATACCCGATGATTTCACTCTCCTGAGTCATTTCCGAACCTTGTCCGCAACACCTCATCCCTTACTAATCACTATCCCAAAACAACCCCCACTTCTCCATTTTAAAGTTATAAAAGCCCCGAATCCTTCCCTGCAAAAAGAAGAACAGTTTAGATCGTCTTAGGACTTACGTCTGTACCGAATATTTCTCCGATATTAAAATAAAACTTTCGTCTTTTATTTCGCTGGAAGTTGCATTACTTTTATACACAAAATTAACCTGCGAACTACGGCGGAATACAACAACTTTAGTAATTATACAATTAAATACGATACATTTTAACCCTTTTAGCACCGAACGACGATATATCATCGGCAAACGGTTCATAAAAATGGACGGTTCTTTTGACCTGCGGGCCTTGTAAAGGTTAATCCGCGTTCTATCAGAAACGTGTACAGCGGTCCTAAGGTCCAATGAACACGTCGCCTGTTTTCACCGGGCCTAAACGTTGCTGCATGGATTTGTCGATGCACTAAAGCATGCGCGTTGACCCTTGCGCGTGTGTCGCATCGCAACGCACGCTGTAGCAGCCTGTGCGTCGCGATGCTGTTGCGTGGTGGAAAATACGTACACGCGCGTGTGTATACGTACGGCGGACGAATCAAATGCATACCATGAAAGCTACGGAATGGCCTTTGCTTTTAGCCGTGTAGCCTCCGTGACATTTAACCTAACTGTGATAAAGCTGATAAACATTACCATGCGTTACGATATGTATGGACTAATTTTGAAGCGTAAGTCGAAATTAATCAGCATGATTTTAAAACGGGATACAGACACTTTTTAGCGAGAGTAAAAGAGTTACTTTCTAAGAGTAGGTTATATGAACGTAGGTATAATGAACTAAGGTGGAGTGGGGTAAGTTCGTACAGGTTTTTGTTAAATTTGACTTTAATCGTGTATTCTTTAAATTGTATTTGAAATATTTAAATTATATTATTGGTGTTAAGTGGAGTGAAGTAAATACTTTATAATTCGTGTTGACAAGGACGCCAATTTATATTGGAAATTACAACATTTATTGAGAATAAAAAAAGTAACGAACATTACGAACTTACCCCGTGTATGGGGTACGTTTAAAACTTATTGAAATCTATCTTTATATGTTATGGGGCAAAATCGTAATTGTTCGTACGCTATTTATAAGATACTTTTTACTAGATCAAAATAAGTTGTTTAGTTTAAAACTTAAACATTTATAAACATTGGTAAGTAGAAAAAGTAGGAAAGTTAATAAGAGCAGAAAAGTTTATTCAAATAAAAGACCCTAAATTAGCTTAATATTTTAATGACTATAAATTTGAAAAGAAACAAACTTGGACCTGAAAAGGTTATAAATACATAATTTGAGCAAGAAATTATAAAAATAAAAAAAAAATCCTTGAGCTTTGTGCGGGATCCAGACAACTGCGAACTTACCCCGTGCACTAATATTTGCCGGGGCACGACCGGGGTAGTGCTTTTCTCGATAAATTTCAAACGATTAAAAGAATTTATTTATTTAACGTCAACATTAAACAACGTTCTTAAAACTTACCAAAAATAAGTGCACAAGACACAAATTTTGCTGCAAAATAATGATAGTTTTTTCGAAAACTCTAGGTTAGATGAGTGCTTCATAAATAGCCGCACTTTTTAAAAGTCGAAAAAGCAGGAAAGGTTATTTATAATGGAGAGACATCTATGCTGATCGTTTCATAACAATCCAATACAGGCTTCTACACCTTACCTTGTACAATTTAATGTATATTTGAATAAATTTAGTTCGTTTACGATCTTACCCCATTCCATTTTATCTAATTTTTATATCAAAGGATCAGTTAATCGAATGACAAAACGATAAACTAAACCCACTTTTTCTATTTACCATGAACTATGTCAGCGAATGTTTTAACGCAGGTTACCGTAAACTGGGGCTCGATATTTTTCTCACATCTTAGCGTTATAACATAATCGTGATATAGCTTTCTGTTGGACGGACAATGTTCACAGCTACGGTTTATGCCACTTGAAATAACAGAAGTTATTTCCTACCGAGAAAAGTTTCCATGGAAAGTTTGACTCGCGAGGAAAGTAATGTTTCAAGATTAGTAGTTTAAAGAAACTGCATCACCGTTGCAAGTTTACTCGATGACAATTCCGCGAAATCTTTTTTGCTCCTGAAACAATTCAGACTACTCTTTTCCACGTTTATGGCTATAGTTTAACAATGATTTTATCGATGCACAGGATATTTCGCCAAAAAGTAGTCGACGAATTTCGTATTGGGTTGGCAACTAAATGATTGCGGATTTTGTCCATAGACGGTTTTAGCACATTCTTTCGTTTTGTCAACGCGTTCAAAGCACTTAAACTATATTGTTTCCTTGTCGTTTGAACTTCCATCATTAATTAGTAAGACAATTTTATCGATTATTCATTTAGTTTCGTTTTTATCCCAATTTAAAGATGGAAAAAGAAAACACGCATTTCAGACATATTTTATTGTATTATTTCTGAAAAGGCAGGAACCCATTGCAAGCATACAAGAAATTGTACGGGAATGAAGCCTTAAAGAAAGGCTTTATTTATTTATTTTATTCCATTCAGTACTACTTGAATGATACAATTTTTAATGATACTGATAATGTAAAATCTCATTTAATTCAGTATTTTGCTGGTAAAAAATTAGACGTTTTATGAACATGGAATTATGACACTGTCTAAAAGATGGCAAAAACGGACAATACCTAATTTAATAAAGTCATATTTTTAAGTAAAAATTTTGAATTTTCGTTCTTATTTAAAATCCGCACTCACTTAGTTGCCAACCCAATATATTCCAGTTTTTACGATAACGACGATCATTTCTCTAGTCGCACGTTTCGATCGCACCTACTACACGTTCGTTGCATCCAATTTAGGTAATTCTATAGCGTCTTCGTGTAAACTTTATCATCCAGTCGGCATCAACGACCATCCATCTTTTCCAATCGTTTCTCGTTGATCCGCGAGCCCTGATTCCAGAGGGTCATTGCGATAATTACGCTCGTATCTTTACACGCGATTTTCCTCATGCTCCTCGCACAGCTCTTCTCCAGCAGATGCTGAGTTTCGCGCTTTTAACAAATTAAACCCGAGGGACACAAAGATGTTTTTCACGGGTAAACATGCACCGGAAGCAGAATAAATCGGCGAGAGCAACGGGGCCGCGCGCGCCGTAGAAAAAGACGTGGAGAAGGAACGGTGGATAAGAAGAAGGGTGGTGTTCCGGCGAAGGATGAGGAAACAGTGAAATAAAGAGGAATTCCTTCTTCGTACGACTTCACAGGACCGCCTCCTCGCTATTATCCTGATTGCATTTTTAAACGCGACTGTCCGCTGCTTCTCCGCGCGTATACATTTCCTCCACGCCATTCTTTTCACCTTCGTTCGTCTTCTCTCATCTTGACGCCCGCGATCTGTTGTTTCCCCTCGGTCTGACGCTCACCCCAGTCTTTACGTGTCACGTACATCCTGTCTTTTCTTCAGAACCCCGAGCTCCATCGATACCTCGTCGCTTTTATATTTTCGCAAGGTCGGTGTAAAACGGAATACCCCAATTCCCTGTGCATCATCGAATCAGGGCGCAGAAGGCAAACGTTTACGTTCAAAACAGCGTGAAACGAGACGAAATATTTTCATTGTGTCACATAATCTGCGTGTCGGTGTTTCAGGATTAGGCGGTGTTAGATTTTATGAAATTAGGAATGTTTCTATACACCTTTGGCAATTACTTGGTAAAGAAATTGTTTTATTTATAGACTACAAGTAATACACGTATAAACTGTCTTAATACAGATAAATGTTATTAAACGACTCATACATCCAAACTCTTACAACCATCAAACGTGAACTGCGCGGCGTCGAGCACGCTCTTGTCTTTTGTACTTGTTAGGGGTATTAGTATTGTAGGAATGCGATCGAGCGGATGCGAGTTTGGGAAAGTCTGAAGAGTACTTGAGTTGGGCGATTGTCGTGCGAACGCAGAATGTTTGGGCTCGAATGTTTCTAAGGCATGAAAGATGAGAACTTTGGAAAACAGTGTGACTGAGAAATTCTGGGTGGTCGTGACCGAATGCGTAGAGTGAGAAAGGTTGACAATTAGAATGAAAGGAAACGAGTGTTTGGAAGAATATATGACCGGGAAAATGCGAGCGCGGGGCAGAAAGCTTTTGACTAACGTAGAAGAAAGGTTTGGTTGTGAACGTAGAAAGAGTATTAAAGTTGCTAAGTTGTAAAGTCGTTTAAGTTGTTTTGTTAAATTGTTTTAAATATATTGTTATTAAGTTTTAATCGCTTCACTTTTATTTTTCACACCTGAATTCCATCTTCCGTTCTACATTTTATAGAACATTTCCTATAGTATCGAATATTCTGTAAGGTCTTTCACGCGCCACAGGATAAGCGGTGGGGAACATACTGGAAGGACCTAGACAAATGACAAACACGCTCGCACGCTTACACACTTACACAGATTCCCACAAATCACGCATACATCTCTAACAGGCGGAAAAAGAGTTAAGCTCGCGAAATTCTGTTCCACCTGATTTTCACAGCTAGGCCAGACGGTACTAGAATTTGGAGAGAGAAAATTTCGGTCACTGTTTCGAAACCAGGCCGGACGGCAAGCTGTCCGATTATATTCACGATCGATCCTGTCCAAATGAATATTTACCAAACAGCGGGGATGTCTTTGTCGACGTGCTTCCACGTTCTTATCCAAACAGGGGAATTTCAATGCTTTTTGCGTAATACGATGTGCAAGGTATTCGCGTTAGCGGCTTTCAACGGATTTTCATACGTCCAATTCTGTGCCGTCTGGTTTGTATACTGTAATCTTCTAATAGCGATGGTGAACGAAAAAAAAAATGTGTCCTCGGAAAATCTGTAGCACAGCAAGATCGAAAAATAACACCGTACGGTGCACGCGACAAAGGTATGATGAATCGACAATTAAAATCTGCCAGCTAATTACCGGCACGGAACACTGGCTCGACAAGGTTAAATCTATGCCTTGCATCTCTAACGCATCGTTCAACCGGATACCATAAGTTAATGACACGTTTCAGAACGATGTAATTGGCTTGATTTTGATTAAACGGTTCATAAATCCGTATTCAAACGTACGAATATGATGTTAACCGTTTGAGTGCCATGGTCCTTTCTTTTTTCTCGATCGAAAATTGCCAAGCGTCAAAAAATGCGAAAAAGTGCGATCCCACTGTTTTTAGCTTACATGCAATAAATATTTCCTACAGTTTAGTTTTGTTCCGACATTCTTCTGAGAATAAAATTACTCCAATTTTATCCTCTTTTTATTTAAGACTGAAAGGTAATCGTAAAGTCTTTCGTAAAGAAAGAAATCGAGCCTGCTGTGATTATGGGCTTCGCAGCCTAGGTCCTGGCGCTTTGAGGACAGAACAGAAGAACCGCCATCGCATTGCTTGGCACCCAAACGGTTAACCCTAGAACTCCTAAGGAGGGGGTTTCTCGAACCCACAAATTGGAAAACCTTAAATTAGAACCATTTCCCTTTCGTAAAAAGTTCTCTTAAAATTATTTATTGTTGTATACACATTTAAGTTTGATATTAACCCTAGAACTACTAAGGGGGGGATTCCTCGAACCCACAAATTGGAAAACCTTAAATTAGAATCATTTCCCTTTTATTAAAGATTCTCTTAAAATTATTTATTGTTGTATACACGTTTAAATTTAATATTAAAAAGTTCCCGTTGCTATGTGTAAAAGATTGGTAAGTATAAGAGAAATATAACTGACTACGCGCCGTGATGACGATATGGTGGCGATCACGCGAAATGGAACCTCACGCTCTCATTTTCTTCAAAGAATAAAAATTAGAGAACGAAGAATGAAACTGTGTGACTAATTGGGAATTTTAACTGGAAAGACGCTACGAACTAAAATACCAAAAGCTACAGAAACGATAAAAAGGGGAAAATGTTATGAGTGTATACTGGAGGCTAAAAGCAGACGCATGAAATATAATAGTTTATTAAAATCAATGCAAAGTTGTTACAAATGCGAAAACCATGTTTGCAGAAAACATTCATTTAATACTATACTGTGTCATTCATGTTTATCAGAAGAATCACGTTCAAACTAGCTGCAAGTTACTATACTGTTTTATAATAGTGTTTAATTTTATAAATACACATAAATCAATACAAATTGAACGCAAAAACATATGTTGTCTTGTTTACAAACTACAGCATATCCTAACGTTGCAAAAAATTTTCCAAAAAACAACTTTTTCCAGGATAAATGTATAAAAAGAAGTATGGATTCGAGGAACCCATCCCTTAGGGGTTCGCGTAACAGATCGAAGCTCAGGAGTTCTAGGGTTAATCGGCACAGCTCGAGGGCATCGTTACAAAATTACAGAACAATCAGAGTTGTTAAACGTCGCAATAGGATCCGTTGAACGGTTTCGTAATGAAACTCGTTGGAGGGCAAAGAATATTGGCCGATACGACTAAAGCGAATAAAGCCAACGCGACGTGGCGCGGCGCGGCGAGCGTTAGAATCGAAGAATGCATAAATATGTAGGCACACGCGGACTACATTTGCATGTCGATGCTATCGACGACGGCTAGGTCGATGAACCGACCGGTTAAGTATTTTTAATAGGCGGTCAGACCAAAGGAGCCCGGCTTCGTTCTCGTATTCACTGATCCATTCCTATCAAGAGCAATTGATTGCCACGCTACCGAGAAGCTAATCGCTGACATTTGTCGTTGTTCTCAACTTGTCCGTACTGTGAACAGCTTTCAATCGTCCCAAAGACGATCTCAACGCGTCTAGCCGCGAGTCATCCCGTGGGCATCGGGAGCCTGTGTCTTTGGCCGATCGACCGAACCTCTGCTCCCTTTCTTCGTTAGATAAAGACCCGAAGAGGAAGCACGCTCCTCGACCTTTTGTCCCGAACGCTTCCTCGTCGTTTATTTTTAACGACTGCTCGTAAATGCTCGCATCAATATCGAGCGATGTAAGCACACACTCTTTATCGGTACATTGTTCTTAAGCAATTACAGAGCTATGTTTCTGGACAGGTTTGACGAGCAGTGAAATATCAATCGTAAATGTTGGATTTGGGGAAAAAAAGCATTATTTAACCAGCGTTGAAGTTTCTGAACTTTCTCTCATTTTTTAACCCTTTCAGTGCTATGAGCGCATATATGCGTCCGACGAAAGTTGCTCGGAGGGACTATGGACGCATATATGCGCTTGTCAATTTTTGTTTTCTTCGTTAATCTTTTGAGAGTGCTAAGGGCGCATATATGCGTTTGACGACAGTTGCTGGTAGGGATTATGGACGAATAAATGCGTTCGTCAATTTTTTCAATCTTCCGCTTATTGCAACGCGATTGTCGGATTTGGGAAAAAGCATTATTTAATTTGTACCTCCCCACCTAAAGGTGTGCCGGTAGGGGGCAGGTAATTTTCGGACCGACCCTCGACCCTAGGAGTGTAAGGACGAGCAGGAAAGAATTAACACGTTCGTCGCCACGTCACCCATATTTGGGTGACGCTCTTTTTCTTAAAGTTAAATAGAATTTTAAAAGGAATTCAATGGAATAAGTATTGAAGTATAATATATATGAATATAAAATACATAAAATAAAAATAAAAAGTTGAAACTTTTGCTGTTTTTATATTTTTTTACCCCAGTTTCCTATGTAATCAAATTTGGGCCCAGCGAGAAACTGAGCCGAATCACGCTGGGCGACGAATGTGTTAACAGTCATTCAGAGGAATTTAGAGAAAGCAGACTTCGAGTTGTTCTTATTTAATCCAAGTACCCTTGCTGCCCATCCCTAACACGCGTAGCATTTAGCGCATCTCCGCGATTTTGGTTAATTTCAATTCAACAGTAAACATGATAACTTATTTGTATCGTGTATTCCGTGGTATACCTATGGCCGTAAATGATGCGGCCATCGAATACCTTCACGAGGAATGCGATTAGTAGACGATAGACGGTGGTTTAATTATCCTGAACAGTAGATTTTGTACACGTTTCGTACAAGTGCGATTCAGCTTTCAACTATCAACGATGAATTTATTATACCAGTTCATATCGCTTTGAAAAAAGAAATACAAAAAGCTGTAATATTAAAAATCACAACAATAGTCAGAAAGGTCCTCCAACAAGAATAAGGAACAGGCATCGCCCCAAAAAACATTCATACAGAATCTACAAATACCACGATTGTCAACACACATACACTCACGCATTCAAAATGTAGTCATGCTTAACAGAGCGACAATAGTGAAAAAATTCCCGAAATAAAAACACTGGCATGAACTTGGTACAGCCCGTTCTAGCTGGTTACAGACCAGAGAAGAAGTCCTCTGAGAGTTCAATAGGATAATAATAATAATAATAATATTGGGAATGGGGTTTTATATTGCTAAATGAAATGTACTCTTATTTGTGAAACAATACTTTGATAATTTATTTAACCCTTTGTACTCGGCGTCATCTCGAACGTATTGGATGGACGTATTCTCGGTTCCTCAAAATCACTATTTTTTTTATACATCTTGGTGACTGCACCATATTTCGATTTGATATCTTGTGCCATTTTAATAGAAAACTTCACAGAAACATGCATTTCTGAAAAGGTTGCGCTGGGATAAGTTGATTCCCTGGAATCACTAATAAATTCTAATGTCCCCTGAGTGGGGACAACGGAGTGCAAAGGGTTAATACTTTTATATAGCACGAGGAAGGGCAATTTTGACCGCACCTAGCGAGTTTTGTCACAAGACTAGCAGAACGCAGTGGTCGAAATTCTTACAACCCCGTCCGGGTCCTTCAGCCCCTTTGTTCTGTTTCTCAATGTTTTCGAACTTTCTAAAATGCCAGATGTGGCTTAGCTTCTTGGAAGAAGTCCTTGAGAAAGTACGTTAAGAGAAAGCTGGTTTATGGTTAATTTTTGCTTCGTAGTATTTCTGTATTCAATTTCCAACACCTTTGATTCCTATAATCCGTATTATGGATCAAATAAACGCGTAACCTTTCTAATACCAAGCATTCGAGTTTATACCTCCGAGTACAAAGTTGAGCATATAAAAAAAAAAGCAAATGGAAAATACAAGCTAGGAACGACAGAGTGATTCGATTTTATTGGTAATTCCCAACTCGTGTATGGTGTTCTACGTGACAGGAGGCCTAATGATGTGCCCGAAGGCTAACGCGTTCTAGCTGGTTACTATTACCGTATCCAGCTCAATTTCGACTTTCTACTCCATACCGTTCGCGTGGCGAGGCACAGGTCATTATTTTTCGCGTAACTATTTTGGTAGCTGCCAACGGCACGTGTGACACGCCACCCGCACGAACGTGCTGTCGTTTTGAAGAGCGAATACGAGCGCCCCGTTTGTTTCCATTTAAACGCCACCCGATAGGCGGACGCCTTTAACCTATCGACCGTTTCTTCGAAATTTTATAACTTATCACGCAACAAATTAACCCTTTCGTTACGAGTGCCGTACACAATGGCTCCAGAAAGTATTCGTACACTGTATTACAAGGAAATTCATCTACTTCTGAAATTCTGATTTCAATGAAACTTTACGCGTGTACAAAGCATGGTGTGTTCTGCGTGGAGCAATTATATTTCACGACAACAATTTCGTTTAACGATTTCACGTATTATTTGTACAAAACATAAGATTAACAGTTTATAACAATTATTTTTAATCATGTTTCAAAAAGTATAGCCAACAATATCAGGAAATTAAGGACATTGAAGACGATTGAGGATGAATAAGACGACTCAAACGTGGAATAGAAAAACAGTAATATATTCTAATATTGTTCTTTTGTATGGTATCGTTCAAAACATTGTAGTTTATGTAATGGCACGTTACAAAATTCGCAAACATAGCGGGTATAGTTCGATTTTTTATTTGCGGAGCACGCTCTGCATCTCCGGTGAGGATATTTAAACCTTAGAGGTTCTTAGAGGTTCCGAATATCCCGAACCTGAAGAACCGTAATAATAGGCAATAAGGAGCCTTCAAAATTAGTTGACTTTATTATATGTTGTGCTCCACAGCAGCAGTCCGTCAGCAATCGCAAAAAAACTCGAGGCCGAGGTAGTTAACAATGACAGAAAATGAGAAACGCATTGCTAAAGTCAAAATGGGAAATATCCCCGATCGGTCGGGCCTCGACTTTCTAAAAAATTGGGAGATCTCCCCGATCGGTCGGCAAAGTGTTAAGAGTCGCGCCCTGGAGGCACAGATTAATGCGTTCGCAACTGGGGGCTGAATTTAGTGTCCTCACCATGGGGCGGTGTCTTGTTTGGCACTTCCTCCCATTTGGCGGCGCTGATTCGAAATTAATCATATGTCCATAGCCGCAAAGAAAGCCAAAAGCATCACCACGTTTTGTCATGTTTGCGACGATCAACTGTCTTCATACTTGAAATGTTTTAACACTATTCCTACCGACACTTCACATATTCCTACCGACACTTCACATATTCCTACCGACACTTCACATATTCCTACCGCAACATTGCCACGTAAAATGGACTGCAAATTTTTCTCAAAAAATTAACAATGATAAAAGAAGTGAATATTGAAAAATGTATTAGATGTATATTTGAGAAAAAGTCTAAAGTTTAAAGGCGATTCAATTGCGTTGCATCTATGAAATTCTAATCGAAATTTTGAAAACGGTCATTTGACCGGTTGTGGTAGGAATAGTGTTAACGAAATTCACAACAAGAAATTTTAGGATTTTTGATGATCGTGGTTGTGAATTAAAGTACATTCGCCGAACAGTAACGAAATATTTATTAAACTTAACAATTAAGGAGCAACAATATTAATCACGTGACAGAAGCGCAAAGGTACAACTACTCGTTGCTAACTGCTAACTGTCAATTTTTAGCGTTTCCGTTTCTGGCAGGTATAGTGACGGTTCCACGTATCCTACAGAATAATTCCTTTTCGTAAATAAAAATGTAAATAAATTTGTCGATCAGAGTAATCAGTTGTATAAATGCTATGACGTGACTTATACTATGATTGGGACAATTCTGTGTGTACCACTGATTGTTCATCCCGTAGCGAACGTGTTAACCCTTTCGCTTCGAGCGCCGCTTATAGGCGGCATCTAAATGTATTTTGTATTTTAATAATTTTATATTTTAATAATTCTGTATTTCATTAATTTTATAAGCCTTTTCATATTAAAAACGTAAATACACTTGTTACATTAGAGCAGCGATTGTTTTATTCAACACAATTGTTAATTAAGACTTAGAAAAACGCGCACTGTGCATATTTCTGACGCGTGCTTCCGTTCAGTGACGATACTTCGACTGACTGGTCAATCGAAGCGAAAGGGTTAAACAAAGAGCGTTTTTGTCGTTCTATCCAGGAACATTCTAATCAATCCTTTCCCTCCTAGCTTTTTAACATTATCGCGTCGTCGCGTGAGAAGCACACGCAATGGAATAGCCGTGCTAAGAAGCTTCTACGAACTTGTCCACTCAACATGCAGCAGAGGCCAACCTTTCCTCTAACGTGAATGTCAAGAACGCTACGAGTCAATGTACTCGCTTCTAAACAAATTTGCTTTACCTTACGTTTGTAAACGAACGGGAATTAACTTTTATTATCCAAGGTGAAGCACACATCAATATTGATGCTTTGGAAAAATTTTGTTCGACGTGAAACATAAGGAAAAATACCGTCTTGCATTAAAGAGTTGAGGATTTATTTATTTAATATGGATTTCATATATTAGGTGTACAAGTTAATTTTAATCCTTTTTTCGCAAGTTCAGAGTTTATTTAAATTTTTATGCCCAAAAGTTAGTGGATGAAGCAATCTCCCACACTTTCTACAACCTCTGCCCATTTTTCGAACAACGGATGCCTGATTTGAACAAACTAGGCTGTCTTATTTCGATGAACTCATTTAAAAGTGATTGCAATTCCTCATTCTTAAATCGTCGCGGTTGTCCAGGTCGTTTTTTATCCTGGAGATCGAAATTTCCTTCCTGGAATCTTCGGTATCAGTATTTGCAGATGGAATGAGATACATCATTCTCTCCAAGAGCTTCAAAGATCATTTCTGCAGCTTCAACGGCTTTTCTTTTTTAACTGGAGTGCGAAGAGCACAAAATGACGAATGTGCTCTTTGCTGCATACCATCGTTTAAACTATTGTTCACCTAAATTATGTTGACCGAATCAAGCAGTCTTCTAACGTTTTGGAAAGCTAGATGTCTACACTATAAGACTCCAAAAATACCGTTACGATATTCAAATTGTAAATAGCCTTTATCATCATCGAACTATGAAAGACTAAAATTAACTTGTACACCTAATACAAATTATGAAACGCGAAGAATGAAAAATTCCGTAAGTCTAGATCGTTAAGTCCCAAGCTTCACCCCGCTTGCATTTCTTCGATTCAATAAAATTGGGACAGATGACTTAAGCCGAGTTAATCGCACCTAACGAAATGCATTTTAAATATTACGCGCAGGTATCGACCAGCGTAATCGCAATTAGGAGCTTATTTACCATTTTAATTGCCTCTGAATCAACAACCGTTGAAATTACCGATCTTGTGCTCGTAAACTTTTATCCAACAACCCTCTGGCAAAAAATTACTCGAGTTTTTGAACTTTTTATAGGTGAACACAAAATCTAGTGTTCTTTACGCATTTTCAGATTGTGCGATTCACGTATTTGGGAATATGGGGTTTTGATATTACTAAATGAAATGAACTCTTATTTGTGAAATAATACTTTGATCATTTATTTAATACTTTTATGTAGCACGAGGAAGAGCAATTTTGCGACTTGTACACCTAACAGATTTAATATGGAAGATTTATCGTTAGGTAACGCGTTCGACGATAACGCTTCGAAAATTATTATATTGCATATCTTAGGAAAGATTTGAACTACATGCGCGAACGATGAAAAACAGCGAATTAAGTGTCAAGAGTGACACAGTCAATTTCTGCCTTTTCACTTCCGCGACAAGTTTAACGAAAGCTAATCAAAGCTGATAAATGAAAATTGATGTTGAACGTTCGCGGGATATGCAAATGGCGCATGAAATATTCTTTCCCTTACGATCAAGTTCATTGACCTTAATCTTATTTCGTTTGATTTATGAAATTCCATCGAAAGAAATCTAACAGGGTATTAAAAATATCCATTTCACATATAAATCGTGGATAAAGGTCGAACCGATGGATATTTTTAGTCTCGCAATAAGCTGAATAATTGAAACAATCGATTAATTATGAATCAGGCGATTAATTTTTAAGTGTATAATAATTTTGAACAACGATGAATTAATTAAACGATTTATTACGTAATGTACGCGTAACAATACAATCGCTGCTTCATTCATTTCATGTACACCTTTTAACGTGTTATTTATCTTACTAAACAATGGCCGCTTGACCAGATAAACATCAAGTTATGACTCCAGGCGTGTTATTATTAAACGTATTCTTCGATCGTTTGGAAGTGTGACCTTTTAATTTGAACACATATGCATACGTAAGAGGTGATTGCACCTTGTCAAAGATAATCGCGAGGATCGTCGAGAATCGGGGTGTATTTCATTTCTATCTCTAAATTGTGCGTTGATTAATAATTAAAGAAGAAGGAAAAAGGGTGGTAACTACGCACAGGGTGTATCTCGTGTTTTGAAAATGGAACGCTTGTCAAGTTTCGGAGTGGGAACTTTCGGGACAACGACACAGCGGTCAAACTCTGGGCGTGGTGGGGAGGCAAGAAACACCAAAAGAGCGCGCGATTGACCAGAAGTAGAATAAATTCGATCAAGGATACCTAGCAACGCGATAAACACGTACGCGTAGCTACCCTATGAAAACAAGTTCCCGTAGAAAATTAACGAATAATGCGGTACTCACCCAACGGGTACATTTAAGATCCGCTAATGAACGCCGGCGACCGCCACTCTGTCATTGCACAACAGCACTGCACGACACTCTTAAATCACCATCATGATTATCAATATCATCTTCGACACCGAGCGTTGTCGTCGATAGGAAACACGTCCGTTGATTTATTGGGCGGTTGTGCAATGTAGCCGTGCGAATCCGTCACACGAGACCGAAGGGGTAACGATACCAGAGAACGGGTATTATATCCAAAGACAGCCGGTATATCCTGTCGCTCGGAGGCACAACACATGTATATGTATACACGCCAATGTCCGACACTACCGTATTTCACTCGGTCGCCGATCTAGGCCGCCGGTAATTGTACGACGACGAAATCACGGCGAGAACGAACGTGTGCGAAAGAACACCGACGAACGAGAGCGAGAGGTTAGGTGGCGGTGGTGGGGCACCGCGAGTCGGGGGCCAAGCGTTCGAGTCTATCGTAAAATACGGCGAACGATCGGAGCACTCTGTGTGCGAGAACCAGTTAAGGAATATATTTCGCGATTACGTACGATCATGCGAGTTCAGCGTTCGCGGTTCAGGAGCTGGCAATGCACTGACTGGCTTCCCGGTTCGACCCGAGTCCGCGGCTGTTACTTCCATACCGCGCATGCGTGCGACACCGCGGCGACATTGCGCCGTCGTCAACGTCGTTGCTGACATTGTCGCCGTCGTCGTCGTCGTCGTCGACGACGTTTTCGTCCTGCTCGCAGTCTTCGTAGGCATTGTTTTCCCTTTCGTCCCTGCTTACCCTTCCCTCGTTGCCTTATCCTACTCCTGACCGTTCATATACATGTGTGTACACGGGTTTGCCTGTATCTATGCGAGAGCACATACGCGAACCTACTTCCGTGTTTCATCCCCTAAATCGGCACTCCGCACCCCCGAGAGCGTTCGCTGCGGCGTTATCGTTGGGAAAGGCTGGGAAAGAAGAAGAGGTGTCGGCTTCTCGCGTCAAATACCCTCTTCTCTCGGCAGGCTCGAGGACGTAACGCGAGGACTGCCGCCGCTAGCAGTAGATTAGGTCCGTTCTCGTTGAGGCTTGTGCAGGAGCGATTCGGAAAAGAACGTGGGACATGAAATTAAGTTTGATTAGATGAGTTCTTTCGTGTTTTGAAATAAGCAGCGAACGTTTTTTTTCTTTTTTTTTTTGCAAATTGAACGCATAGTATAACATGGTGTAACGATTATAAAATCGACGTAACGCGCATCTAATTATCAATATTAATTTGTAAATGAAATGTTTGAGATGAACTGTTTGTTTAATGTCTTTTTTTCTTTTATACCTCGATACCAGCTATTTTATAACATCTGCATCCTATCCGAGTTAATATAGCTGTAAAGTTCGTACATGGTCCCGTAAAAATTTTTCTCAAACCTGTACGATGAAGTAGCCATAAATGTTATTGGAGTCTTAAACTTGTCGAGTTATTCCGTAGATATATATATATGTATAAGTTTAGTCGTTTAATATCTTACCGTGTTAAAGCTATAACATGTGGAATGTGATCTCGTTAAAGATAAAACGAAGGAAAAACTTAGACGAATGTTCCGTGTTTGAAAATGAACTGCCAGATTGACAGATAAACCAAAGTGGTTTTGGACGTACAGATAAAATTGATACAGCCAATAGAACATTGATCATTGTTTCAAATGAATTTATATGCATACATAAACACGAAGATATTTGTACCAGCGTTTTAATTACCTCTTTAACTCTTTGAGGCACAAGATTTCAGACAATAAGTAGACCCATGTTGCACAGGAATTTTGTTGTGTTTTAAATTAAACAAACCTACAGTAGCGGACAAAAGTTTAAGACTAGAGAACAATGTAAAACATAGTTTTATAGTATGCAAATATTGTTCATACACTTATTTTTATCGTCAATATAATAGAACACTATTTACTGATTAGCACAGAATACGATTTTTATTTATCGTGTTATTTCTTATTAATTAATTAATTTATTTCCTTTGAACCTTTCGTCTTAAACTTTTGTCCGCTACTGTATACTAATCTGTATTGATATGTTGAAACTTGCCAGCACAAGCGAACATATTTATAACATTTTTTTATGGTATGCAAATATTATTCATATACTTATTTTTATCGTCAATATAATAGAACACTATTTACTGATTAGCACAGAATACGATTTTTATTTATCGTGCTATTTCTTAATAATTAATTAATTTCCTTTGACCCTTTCGTCTTAAACTTTTGTCCGCTACTGTATACTAACCTGTATTGATATGTTGAAACTTGCCAACACAAGCGAGCATATTTATAAACATATTTTTTTATGGTATTACCAACCGTTTTGCACAAATAAAAGATGCTCCACCATGCATTACCGTGCATCAAAAAGGTGGGACATTTTTAATCCCACCATGCTCCAAAGAATTAACCCTTAGCGCTCCGTTGGCTCCGCTCCGGAGACATTGTATATTTAATATGATTACATACCAGATGCTTTGTCATTAAGTTATTTTCCAACCCATTTTTATAGTTAAAGACAGGGAAGGATATTATGTCGAGGATGTAAAGCTGCACAATGGTAAATACGTATTTACTACGAATAAATCGGAATTTTCTGAAAAAGGGACTGTTGCATACGAAGAAAAGAAATGCACGGAGCCCTAAGGGTTAACGAAATAAACGAAGCGTTTCCTCTAATAAGAATGTCGAGTTCACCCTGATCGAAATCACCCGGCACAATCAGCAAAATAAATTTAACGTTGTCACGTGTGTAAGCGTGCGCGAATAAACGTTAAACAGAAACCGTTTTACACGATTTCCGTTCGTTGTTTACACAGTACAACGAACGGGATACAGTCAATCGACTCCTGGTTTCAGGTATTAGCAGAGCCGAGGGCGGGTTTAAGTCGCGATTCAGCGGCCGTTCAACGGCGTTCGAAGAAAATTTACGGAACGTTCGATCGGGAAAGTATATTTAGCAGTTCCAATTAAGTGCGAACGAGCGAAGGTTAAGCAGGCGTGAAGGAACGGGCTTGGGTTCTTGCTTTTCTTTGTATCCTCCGCTACTGCTGCCGAAGCATCGTCCATTGTAATCCTTAATTGGTTTGCGTGATTCATTCGATCCATTCATCGTAACTAAACCCCGTTTTCTCCCAAGGAAACTCGTCCTCGCCTCGAGCGACAGGATGGAGCACGCCAGGCCGTCACGTTTCTCGTCTCCTTTCTCTTTCTTCCGCTCGTGGTGTCCTGTCCTTCCTTGTTACGTTTTTTCCTCTCTCTTTCCGCCCCGCTCGGATACGCAGGGGACGATACGCGTAGCGCCAGAAGGAGCTACCGGTGGCTTGTCTGTCTGTAGTTATAACGTGGGATCAGATAAACAAACGCGGCTTTAACTCCGACTGACATAATCGGTCGTTCAGGTGAGCCGTCGCAGGAGCCCAGAGATCGCGTCGGGAGGAAGAAACACCGGAGGGACGAACACGAAGGAGACCGAGAAGGGTTGGGTTGGGGGGGGAAGGCGAGAGATACGGCGAGAAAGATTGACGACTGAGAAGGAATCCGGGGTGAAACGTATCGAAGGTGAAAGGAGAAGACCGGGAAAAGAAATCAAGGAAATGGACAGACGGCCGAGATGCCGTGGTAAGACTACGAGGAAAGCTTTCGTGGGTCATTCCTGGATGATGGCTCGAGGACGATGATTGCCTGGATCAAGAGGAGCACGATGAAAAGGGTGCGTCCAATTTGGGATGATCAGATATTACTCGGTTCGTTGTTCTTTGGTCCCTTTGAGACGGGGACGAATAAAGAAGCTACAAAAAGGAAGAATTGGGAATGGAGACACGTTGAAGAGCGAAATGATATTCATTATTCACACCGACATTTTTTATTTTATCGTCTGGACACACGTGCTTAACGGGGAAGAAGGTTTCATGGGGTGGAATGTGACATCGTAGCGATCCTTTTGTGTTTACAGCGCATACGTGTTCGATGCAATATTACAATATGTTTGGATATCAATGTTGATACAATCACGCTTGTGTTTGATCATGACATCTGTCTTTGATCATTAGTTATTTAATTGACCTCAAACGAGGCTTCGGAGGTCTTTTCAATGGAAAAGCCCTCATCATGCCAGAAACGGACTACGTGTCAACATATCAGCTCATAGAATATGAATTCTGATAGCTGATTTAAATAAATAAATAAAAAGAAAAAATTTAGTCTGCAGATAAATTACTCGAACGCGTTGACGCGGTTTGAAAACAGCTATTATCGTTGACTTCGGAAGCTTTCACGTGTGGAATATTATTTCGATATAGATTCTTATCGTTAGCCAGTCGTTCCTGTTTTATTAGACGCTTTATTATTTGAGAAGAAGTACAGACCATGCCAATGACACTCAATACCGTTGCACGGTACAAGCAACGGGAGAGCTTTGGAAACATTTTATCGGAGATTGGTGTTGGTAACTTCGTTTTAAAAGTGTTCCATCGTTTCGAGTTTCAGGAAGAACCTACTATTTCTTCTTGCCTCCTTTCTTTTTTGTCCAAGTAAAAGAAAACGATGTTCCGCACATTCCAATGCTACAATATTATACCTCAATTTCTACACCTCTCCGATCGATATCTCGTTATCCCGTACATTCCCCGATCTTTTGAATATAATAACGAGGAAACCACGTGTTGCCTTTTCGTTAAAAAAAACGTACTTGTTACTCAACCACCATAATTATTCGTGGTAAATTTCGTAGAACACCGAGGAAATGAATATTCACGAGAATTTAATTTCATCTAAAGGGAAGCGTTACCGTTTTTTTTTTTCTCTATTTCCCATCCGCTAACTCCCGTATAGATTACACGAACGTGTACAGGGCGACGTGACAGTGAAATTTACGATCGTACGATCGCGTTACGTTACCGTATCCAGGATCGCTCACGCCTCGGTGAACTGGGCGACGATAAAACCAGGCTTTGTCTCCTCATCAAAATACACTTTTGATCTTCGATCGAACGTACAAAGAAATTTCTCCTGCACGCCCCCGCCGATCCTCCGGTTCGCTTGCGCTCACCTCCTGCCGCGTGTGCGCGAAGAAGCAGAAGAAAAGGAAGAAACGGATTCGGCTACGGTACAGCCGAACGAAACATTTGTAAGAGTCGGCCGGCGGGGAAGGAAGGAAGAATGGCTTCGGGGTGCGCATCTAACCGGAAATGCTCGACGAGAAAGATCTAAGATTCGCGGAGGGACCCGCGGAAGGGTGAATAATAACGTTTGAAATTCGAGACGCGGAATAAAATGATGTCGCGGACGAGAGGCGCGCTCGCTTCGAGGGGTGGAAGAGGGCGGCGAAGCGGGCGGAATTGGGGGAAAGGAACAGGAACCGGGTTGAAGAGTGAAGAAGGTAGGAGGGAGGACAGGGGAGTGTAGGGGCATATATCCTCGTGTGTGTAGCCAGAGCAAAGCAAAAGGATGCAGGGAAGGGCGTCAGGAAGGAACGCTTCTAGGCTTCGTTCAATAAAACGGAATATCTAATAAGGAACAAATGCAGTCAAGGAAAGAATGGAAGAATAGAGGCAGGCTCTGGATAGTTCGTTTGGCAAGAGAGAAAGAGAAAGAACGAGAGGGAAAAGGGCACGGACGGAAGGAGGCTTCGAGACACTCCTATTTATCTTCCATTCTTCGCTTCCTCTCATTCCTGGACGCGTCGAAGAGGAGAGGTTGATCTTTGTAAGAATCAGAGGTGTGCTGATATTTATACGATTGCACGGCACAAAAGGGGAAGATAACGATACAGTACGAAATTGACGGGAGTACGAGAAAAATCGATCGTCCGACCGTGAAATCATTACATTTTAATCAACGCTGAATCTTTTCATTCTTAACCCTTTGCACTCGGCTGTCCCCTCTCATGGGACATCGTAATCCTAGCATATGACAGTTTCACAAATTATCAGACGTTAGTTCAGACTCGGACGTTAAACAGTCATATATGCAAATTTTAATATACGACTTAACCAAAACTAAATGAAGCTTAATATACGTGAATCATAGTAAATATTTCGAATCTGAAAATTTTTGAAGTTAGTATCGTTAAACGACTAAAGGGTTAACCCTTTGCACTCGGCTCTCCCCTCTCATGGAACATCGTAATCCTAGCATATGATAGTTTCGCAAATTTTCAGACTTTAGTTCAGACCCGGACGTTAAATAGTCTTATATGCAAATTTTAATATACGACTTAACC
>JAOPTO010001406.1:0-40018 GCA_033822845.1 Tetrapedia diversipes | reverse complement strand
TTAACACGTTCCGTGCCAAGCCATTTTTGCCTGACTTGTCGTTCAGGCCATTTGATATTTTGACTAAATGCACCATTAAATGTAATTATTAATTATTGTATATATAACAATTAAATAAACTTATGTGTTTCGCTTTTGTACTGCATCTTGTATAATGCTTCATTTTTTAGGTAGAAATATAGTTTACAGAATTGTATTTGTAATAAAATATATGTTTTCAGTGTATTAAATAAATGACTACATGTATCACCGGTGGTACACGTTGCACGGGACGTGTTAACATACGAGTACACACGGTGCTACACGATATTCAACAATTATGTGTAAAATTAAGTGAAAAAGTCGTCAGTTTCAAAATATGCGTCAAGCAATAAAAACATAATTAACCACGCAGTTGAGCAATTAAACACGCAGTAATTCTTACTGGTTCCTTTTACGTGAGTCAGAAAAGAAAGGAATAACTTTCATGATGAGCAATAGGAAAACCATCGGCAATTTTGGAACTTTTGTGAACGCTGCAGGCGGTTGCAGTGGCGATATAACAAGTCGGTATGTGGAAACAAAAGCTTATATTCCGTTTAACAGCAAGATGGATGATGGATGTTTAACATCTACATATCAAACACAAAATAGTAATAGCTTTGTGCGACGTACCAATTTTTATATCTTTAATCTTCGCTCTTATGTATAAAACAATACGTATTGTGTGTAATATGTTGAAAAAACGCAGAGTAAATAATTAAAGCAACATAAACAACGTAGAAATTATATAATTGCAGTATATATACATATAAGAATAAGAAAAATATCGCACACAACACGCAATGTCTCGTGGTTCGAAATATTCTGTAATATTTCTTTCTTTCTTCTCGGTTCTTTAAAGCTTCAATACAGCTGATATTAATTATGAATTTCACTGCAATATTAATTTTACGTCCACATAACACTAGCGAACAAAAGTTTAAAACTAAAAGGGTCAGCGAATATGAAGTAATTCTCATACAAGAAATACTATAATAAATAAATTTCGTGCACTAAGTATTATACTACCTTACTAATAGCATACATAAACGTATAGGCAGTATGAATCATCTTAAACTTATGTTCGCTACTAAGATGGATGAATGCTTATTAACGTGTATCTATTTAAACTTGTAACTTCATGCCCATAGGTTTCGTTACAATATAATACTTATTTAAAACACGCTTGTTTGTATGTCTTAAATACACAACAATTAATAATAATTAAACAGAAATAGTGCTTCTACAGTCATCGTTGTCGTCGCTGTCGTCATTCCAGCTCCCAGGGGTTCCGAGGTTCTTATTAATAGCTGGGTCCTGATGTTAATAACAATGTATTGATACATCGAATGCAGTCATCCAACAACACCTTGGTTCATTTTGTCTTCATAGATAGTGAATTTCTGCGTATGATTGATCTTACTCAAGTTATCAAACAGTGTACCATTACTTCGCAAAAATATCATGGCATAGTGTAGGAATTCAGCTCGTATTCCTCTAATTTACTATTCCACAAAATTGTGATTATCAGAGATGTGAATTTTCCCTAACACCGTAAATAAATCCAGCGATAAGTGTCACCGCTTATAAAAGTAACACTTTGAACATTAATAACAATGCTACTTAATATGGTTTGGTTCTGTATGATTGCTATTTTTAATATTATTTCCCATTCCCTGATTTGTTAATGGAAACGGCACTGGTAAATTGGTAAAGGCTTAGAACCGAGCGAGCTGGAACATTGCAAGCTTCTTCGTACTCCTCGCATCGATACTCTTCTTTAATTGTCAACTGATGTTGTATAGCTGTTATGTTACTAAAATTAACTTCAAATATAACAGGTATATTTCTTGAAAAGCATATTCTGACAATAAGCACAAGGTACGCGTTTATTGTCCTCATTATGAAAATAGGCTTCATAAGGTTGATTTGGATTGAATAATGGACACTGTGGGTGCATGTACATCGACATTTCCTGTATCACACGAAACGTAACACACCCAATATTCTGCCTTCTTTAGAACTTCCTTATATCGCACATTCTATTAACTGTTGTGCTTGATGCTCCAATTCCCATAATACGATTAAATTCCAGTCATTATGGATAGCGATTCATCCATAAACTGTATCTGGTGCAACTTGTTTTCCTTGATGGTGCACGATAATATTCATATTACGTGAAATCAGAAATAGTTTGAGGTGAATCGATTCTCATAAGTCGTACATATCTCAGATTTTGTAGTCGCACATATATTTTGTAGAATTTAATAATCGCTTAAATTCAAACTGCTTTGCAACCACAACATTCTGTGATCTCTTGAAGTTGCCCGTACTCTACTTAGTATCTATTGGCACGTAACTCAAGTAACGAGATGATCATATGGTATTTTCTAGCAGACATTGCATCGCAAATAGATATGCGACAATTTCTAGTTAGAGGTGCGAAAATGAGCAAACGGAGTCAAAATAACTTTGTCAAAGAAATTGCAGAAGCATCGCTAAATCTGTACTGCTTTACAAGTTTCTCTTCCTTACAACTACGAAACATCACACGCATTCATCTATTCTTCGATATACAGAGAAAAGTCTTTGAAATTTGTTACAAAAGCTTTGTATGAATTTCAAATCCATTCATAACTGTGTTTGTAATGCCATTATAACTCTTCATTAGACTTTCGTAACAATATGGTACGACGTCTATACGCATAAGCTTGCCAAATGTTGATGAATATCATGTTCTTCTGACTCACAATCATCATCTTAATTGGAGATATTTTAAAACATTACTAGCAGGTGTTTGTTGAAAGGCTGAACCATTTATAATGTTATTTATGTTCCTCATTTTTGTAATTTGAATACATGTAACAAATACTGCAGTTGGTTGATCGTAGATGTAGATTTAAAGTTTCTTGCTCCGGACATTGTAGATCTATCATCTGTTCCGGTTTCAAAATCTGCTTGCACGGTCCTATTGCTCGTAGGGAGAATATTTCGTATCCATTACGAGTCAATGCATCACACGCAGATTAAAATTTCTTTGGAAATGTATCACCAAGACCTAATCGACGTCCACCGAGGTACATTTCATTTTTCTATGTATTCCTTTCTTCTTAGTTAAAATGTTACTGTAGCCGTAGTCTGGCCGCGTGGCTGCCTAATTTGTCTCCAACAGGATTCTCATAACGCAATGTTTATACATTATTTATCAATAAGATGATTCGATTCGTTGCGACATCGATACATGAGTTTCTTATAAACAAAAGGGACAAGAAATGAATGTTCACGAACCAGGGTATGGGATGCTTGTTAGCGATATCGGAATGATTGTAAGTTACTAACGCAGTTGTTTTTAACCCTTTGAGCGTTATGAATGCATATATGGATTCTCACACAGCCATTCGATTTAGGCTATGAACGCATATATGGGTTCTCACAAAATCATTTAATCTGGGCTATGAACGCTGGACGATTTTATAAATTAAGAATTTTGTAATAGCTTACAAGTAGTTTAGAATACAAAATTACAAAATTCCCAACTTAAGAGATATAGTTTACTATTTTTTATATTGTTCATATTATTATGAATTAGATGGTTTTGTTAAGATTTTTGTAGTCACTGCTCAAATTATTTCAGTTACAATCAACATATTTTGCAATGAAATTTCAGTCAGCGCCGTATGCGCTTCGTCGTAAGAAGTGGGCGATCCACAGCACACGCTTAACATCGCACAGCTTAGCACGCAAAGAGTTAATACTGAATATATAGAAATAAATTACTGTGCTCCCATCCATCACGAATTTGACGATCTTGATTTTGATTGCGACTTTGTGATTGTGACCAGGAAGATACCTATGACTATAATCTGTCAATATCGTCTGAAAGTAAGTCTGAGTACACCTGAGATTGTAATGATCTAAACTATGACTACTATTATCACATTAATATTACCTATCACATTAGCGCAGACGAGGACAATGTGCATTCTCAATACTTAGCCAACCGAATGGGGAGATCTCCCATTTTTTCCTGAACAAAGCGCAATTATTGATCCTATTTACTTTTGGAATTAGTTAGTCTCGAACTAGTGTTGAATTTACTGAAAATTATACTTTGGAAAAGCAGAAAATGCATCTGATGAACTGTGCGCAACGCTAGTCCAAAACTAACTAATAACAAAAATAAATGGAATAGATGGCAGTGTTAAGTGTTAATACTAATCCTCCGTAGGCACATCTTTTGTAGCGTTCCAGGTTTTCAGCAATTTTAGAAAGTTACATTATGTAAGAACGGGATTTCTATCTACTGTTTTCAGCAAAAAGGAGTAGAGTCCTACGAATCATCCGTTTAACAATATTCAAGACTGAAAATCCACTACGAAAAAGATGGATGCGGTGTACCCACAGAGGACTCATCGCATAACAGCGCATGACAGGATAATACACATTTTCAAATCTACATGATCGTTTCAAGAAGCGATACACAATTACAAAAAAGCTTCGCTTACATTCGGTTCGCGTGTGTTTTTATGATATTCTACGGATAAGAGCACGTATTTGAACTTGTCGCATTACATGATTGTTCAAACCAGAAACTACACCTATGTGATTGTTGCCGTTACGAATAAGTTATAAATTACGTTAAACTAAGTGAACACTCAAATATCGCGGTTACGCGAGTTCCAAACGCTGTTATTGTCGGTAAAACGGAGATCTAACAGGCAATCATCGAATACGACTAGCGGCGACGCCACCTAATATGATTACACATTCTAACGGTTTGTATTCGCAGAGTTAGTTGTAATTAAACCATTCAGAAGTAAACGTTGTAGACAGAATACAGTAAAAACGATTCAATTGTTAGGTGACTATTAAAGCAGTCCCTGCAAATATTAATCGTAGTAGTTATGTCATCTAGAGCTGTCAATACTATTACAAAAGATGCGCAAGCTATGAATTCAAAATAACATTAGTATAACAGTTATTACATAAAATCACTGTAGAACCCGAAAGAATTCAGAAGCTATTGCGCAAGTAGTTACTACTTTACGAAGGGTTCGAATATAAAACAATATAAAATAAATTCAATCGGAGCAACGATCGGGTAAAAGTTTTGAATCACTATGTATTCCATGAAATACAAGAATTTAAGGAAATTCTTCAAAAATTCCATGTCAAATTATGTAATACAATGAAGAAAACAGCTGTCTGTGTCTACAGTGTTCACATTAAACCAATAACAAAATTAGTTGTAAGTTTAACGTAAGTATCATCCGGAAAGTGATTCCTAACTTTTGACGGACACTGTACAATAATCCGTAGTCTATATAAAGGTATAATTTTCAAACCAAACACGTCAAAGTTATCTGCAAGTTAAAATTTTTGTTCTTGTTAGGTGTGCCATTCTTTACGGGATGATTGAAGATCACTCCTATAAATGGTCTTATTGGTTCTAATCACGTAAAAGGAACAAAACTGCTAGAGGTGGGAAATACTGAAATACCAGCTTTTGTTACCATGTACATGTGTTTGTAACACAAAGCTGTAGTTATACAATAAAATTTCAGGATTTACATGACGCATACATGAAAATAACAGCTGCAACATGCTCTTTTTTCATTCAATTATTCTGAGTGGTGTGTTCTATGTAAGATGACTGTTTAGCACATAATAGTCAAAAAATATCAGTGTATCAAGTTTGTAAAAAATTGAATAAGGTATTAGTCTTCCATGAGAAAAAGACACAACGTGTTTATATTCCGATTCCAGTGTCGCCCACAGATCCTCTTACGATCATAGATATAGTCATGATCTGTATCAAGCAATTCGATAAGCAAGAAAACATCACTTTTTCTTTATTTAAAGTCTGCCACAGAGCGAGAGATCCAAGAATGAGTGAGAGGTTTATGAAGGGAGTGAGGGTTGGTGAGAGGGAGGAAGGAAGGGCGGGAGGGTGAAAAATGAGTGAGTGAGTGAGAGAGAGAGAGACTGAGTGTGTCGCAGAACGAAACGATCTTCAGTGCGTTTAATTTTTGTTATATTTCGTCGTATCTTAGTGTTAATAGTTGTTGCATAAATAAACTGGACTTACTATTCTTATGCATTTACTCACAAATATAAACATTTGTACTTTGGAAATACCACGTGGTAAATATTTAACGGAAGAAGAGAAGGATAAAATTTTTGCCTTCAAAGAAGCAGATTTTAGCAGTCGTGAAGTTGCTTGTAGACTGTGAAGGTCACATAAAGTTCTTATAAACTTTTTATACGACCAAGCCAACTATGAAAAAAATAAAACGAGTGGAGCAGAGAAAAACCTGAGCCCACGCACAGAAATAATAATTGTGAAAACGGCTAGAAACGCATTAAAAAGTTGTAATCATATTAAAAAAGAAGAAGGCTCGGAAGAACTTTCCCCTGCGTTGCCGAAATTCGGGAAACCTTCCCGCTCCGAGTGGCTCACCCCATCCTCGTTCTCGAAACGCGTGCTATAGGTACAAGAACGGGGGTTGGTGGCACTCAGGGCATACGCTGATTGGAGTCTCGACTTTTTGACTTTAACCAATTAGCGTATCGTCTTGAGGTATGGAGGTCACATCGACAGATATGTTTAAATGCTTTGTGTGGATCTGGTACTTAACGATGAGATTTTGGCTTCTATGGAAGTTGGATGTAAAGTCCAACAACCTCCCATGGAGGTGGAAGTGTCGGTGGACGCGGTGGCCGATTTGATTGGAGCAACTGTGGGCTATTTGGCTCGCAAGAAGGTAGAAATCGGTGAAGATGGCGTACAGACCTTGGAGCAAGTTACAACGCTTTAGATTAGAGCGAAGGTGGATGAAGTACGTGCCACAACATCGAAGGCAACCCCCGGATTATCGAATCCGTATTTGGTAAAGACGCAGCAATATTTAAGAACGGCGATTAAGCCTCTCGCGGCGTTAATTATGCGGTATGGAACCGTGGGGAACGAGGGACAAACGTATATCCCACAATTGATGGTTCCTCCTCCCACACTCCCCATCCCAGCAGGATATATACCTGCCCATTTGAAGCAGGGAAATTCTTCATTGTATGTTCCTCCAGCATATGCCGATGACGTGTTTCAGTGTCCTCCTGAGCATAGGGTTTGGATTGATGATACGTCGTATATAAACTTCGATGAATTGTATATGAGGTATGGTGCCTTTCTGAACCGAGTGACTCGAAAACTATCTTACGTTGTCACTCCTATTGAGTTTAAAAACTCACTCGGTAGCCTCAGTCAATTAGTCGGAAGTGAGGTGAGACGGCACAACAATGAGAACTATGTTGATGCCTGGTCCAACAAGAAAGTTCCCTGACATGTGGACCGTTTATTTTGAAAGTGGTGTGTAAGTCCATTTTTGAGAAAAATGAGATATCACGTAATTCATGCTTAATTTAATGTAAATTTTTTATATATAACTGGTCCGTGTTTAATTTCTCAAAAAATCCCATGTTTTGTACAACTTAAAATCGGTCGGTAAATGAAATTGTATAATCATCAATTATGAAAGTGGTGTAAGTTTAATTGACAGAGGTAGGTGGCATAGCAGATGGTTGCCGATCAGTAATCTGTTATTTTTCATTTGTTTTATATTAAGTGTGATATTACATGTCAAGAGTTGCTAATTTAGGTGTTATTCTATTTTTTTTTTTTAAATGGATAACTTCATATTATAGTAAAGGTTATAAACGAAAAAAAAAGAAAAAAGAAGAGTGAATAATAATAATAAATGTACGTGAATTTAATAAAACTACAACGATACAAACAAACACAAAATGACAAACTACGCTTATACTACGCAAACTACGCTGATACTTCGCTAACTACGCCTATGCTTCGCAAACTACACAGTCCTTCGCTCTACGCTGGCTACTTCGTCGTCTAATACTTCCTATCTTCACCGTCTGATACTTTCTTACTTCACCGTCTAATACGTTCTGCCTCGCGCTCGCATTTTCCCCGTCATATATTCTTCCAAATACTCGTTTCCTTTCATTCTAATTGTCAACCTTTCTCACTCTACGCATTCGGTCACGACCACCCAGAATTTCTCAGTCGCACTGTTTTCTCAAGTTCTCATCTTTCATGCCTTAGAAACATTCGAGCCCAAACATTCTACGTTCACGCGACAATCGCCCAACTCAAGTACTCTGACCTTTCCAGCCTCGCATCCGCTCGATCACATTACTACAATATTAACATCAGATAGTGATATAGGTAAGAACTAATGATAAACCAATATTATTTTATAACAATTGAAAATATTTATTTTATTTAATTATAAATAAATTCACACAGACATAAAGCCCATGAATATAAACAGAAGAATAATCTTAGATTCAGAGGATGAAAATAATTCCGCTAGGAACAACAAATTAACGAATCGTAAAAAGAGAAGAAGAATAATAGAGGTAGAATCTTCATCAGATGAGGATATTGTTATTGAGAACTTGGATTCTGCAGAACAAAATAAAAAAAAATATTTGCAACAAATAAACAAAATTAAGCGAAATAATGGACAAAAGTACTATACAAAAAGAGGAAAATTCATTCCTGCAAAACAATTTGAATCCAAAAATTGTAATTGCTCGAAGAAATGTATAGAACGTATTAATGAAGCACAACGTATAGAAATTTTTGATAAGTTCTGGAATATAGGTGTTTTTAATAAGCAAAATGTATTTTTATATGGTAGTGTTCAACGAGAATCTGTCAATAAAAGACGGCCTATAAATAATTCGGGCAATAAAAGTGCATAATGCTTATAAATTTTACCTAGTTACTTCTGGTGGAAACATTTTAGTATGTAAGAAGTTTTTCATTAATACTTTCCAAATATCTACTGGACGAATTGATCGTATCCTAAAATCGCATGAGAACATTCCGAAAGCCATGCGTGGAAAAATGGATGGCTCTTGCAGAAGAACTAGTGAGCTACTGACGAATACAGTGATAGACCACATAAAAAGCTTTCCGGCATTTGAAAGTCACTATACTCGATCACAAAATCCAGAACGAATGTTTTAAAATCCGGAATTAAATATAAGAAACATGTATAATTTATACTTGGAAAAATGCAAGGAAAACAACTTGAGCTCAGTTAATAAATGGACATACAGGAAAATCTTTAAACGAGATTTTAAGTTACGCTTCCATTTGCCACGTAAAGATACCTGTGCGAAATGCGATTTCTTAAACATGAAAATTAAGACATTAACTGATGACGAAGAAAAAATGATTCTTGTAAAAAGACATGATGTTCACTTGCAAAATGCTGAATTATCAAGAAAAGCATTACAAGAAGATAAAATTTTAGCATCAGAAAATCCTGATAAATACTTCGTCTTCATTTTTGATTTACAAAAAGCCTTACCTTACCCGAAATTGTCTGTCTCAATCGCATATTACAAGCGAAATATGTACGTCTTAAACGAGGGTTTTCACAATTTTCACGATAATAAAGTTAATATGTATGTGTGGGACGAAACCATTGCTTCTAGGGGATCGCAAGAGGTGGTTTCTTGCTGTTTGAATCATTTAGAAAATGTAATGACCCAAAGCCATGTTATTGCCTACAGTGATATGTATACTGGGCAAAATCGAAATTTACAAATGGCGTTGATGTGGTTGAAGGTTGTCCAGTCGGAAAATAACATTGAGATAATTGATCACAAATTTTTACTCCCGGGGCATTCGTACCTTCCGAACGATGCAGATTTTGGAATCATAGAAATGGCATTGCGGAAAAAGAATTTTGTGTACACACCACAAGATTACTATAACGTAATAGCGCAATGTAGAGAGCATGATAAATTCATTTTACATGAAATGGAACGGGAGAATTTCATTTCAACAAAAAATCTCCAAGATGCGATTAAAAAACAGATAAAAAAAAATACTAATAGGGAACAGGTCAATTGGTTGCAAATATGTTGGTTGAGGTTTCTCAAAAGTGCACCATATACCATATAAGAATATAATATACTACAAGCCACGCGTGATGCATTTCCGAAAGCTTCACAAGACGCCACTGCGAAATCGAAACCACAGGTACGTACGTCTAAGTCCACCTACACACGTCCGATTACGAGACTATGTGTGTTACCAGTAGACGAAATACAAACAAGCAGTGGATGAGTCACCTGTGGCTTAGGAATTCGAAGCAAACAGGGACCCAAGAAACCACCACAATTCGGTAAAAGAAACAGGGGCAGGAGAAAAAATAGGTGATATCTATTGGGAGGTGACACAACAAATCCACGCACCCCCTTGCTCCCTGGCCCCGTGGATAGAATTAAGGAGTAGGGAAATCCCCACTCTTTGTTCCCCACTCCACGGGCAAAAGCCCTCGCGGCTCGCAAGGGCTACCGAAAAATCAGTCTTTCCAAGAATATGGAACACACCAGCTCGGCAAATACCAAACCTCCTGTAAATTGGAACGAATTGATCCTCGATCAATTCGAGCAATGTGTCCGAATTGTGGAGCAGGCAGGGGCTTCGCCTGCTCCACCGACCACAACCAAGCCGGAGCAGAGCGTACCGGTGACCTGCCCCGAAGCAGTGGACCAGCCACGGAACAGTGCCGACCTCGTGTTTGATGTCGGCCTGACGACGCTGCGAGTACCGCGGAGCGTCCCCAGAAGCAGCCGGCGGTCGGTACGTCCTCCGGTGGAACAAGCTGGGCCACCTTACGTCGCTGCAGTTTCGGGAGCGGCCAACTCCCCCGAGTTCGGCAGCCGAGCTCACCGTACGACCACCGGCCAGGCCAACCCCGGACACCAACTCGGGCCCACCACCACGCCGTGGAAAACGGCAACGGAATCGGCGACGGGAGAACCTCACCGAACGAGCGGAGCCCCCCGCCTTGACAAGGGAGTCGCCGATTAGGAGCTACCACGGACGGGCCGCCGTGGAGCCGCCGAGAGACCGCCGGGAAAACCGCGGACCCCGTAACCGGCCGGAAAGGAGAGGGAGCCGCGGGCCCCAGGATCGTTTGGACCGCCGTACAAGGGAGGCCCTGGGCGCGGTGATGGAAACGTCCCTTCGACTCCTCACATCCCGGCTGAACCATGGTTGTAAGTGTTCCTTTTATATTCTTACGGGTGCAACTTTCCCTTTTCTCTGTCTCCGTTTACAAGCCGGAATTTCGTTTTCGAGTCTCACGATCCGAAAGGGCAGCTTCGCGATACCGTTCCCTGGGTAATTGCACGACCGTGCAAGGGGGGTGGTGTGTTTAAAAACGGAACGGTTGAGCACCGCGAAATTCGCCGTCAGATTTTGTCGGTTGTTCCCGTTTGCGATGTCACCGTCTACCGGTAGGCATCGCAAAAAACCGTTGACGAAGACGACCTAGACTCGCCTGTTTATCAATGTTCTTGCCACGCACCGTCCGGTGCGTGCGTGAGTCATTGGAAAACAAAATAGGTGATGGGCTAGGTCGCACGTGCCGCGGCTAGATAGAAAAACAGAGAGAAACAGGAGAGGGAAAGAGAAAAGAATATGAAACTCGTCAGCGCCTCTTATCGGCGCTGAAATTAACGAAAATGCGCGTTCGTCGGGGGAAGCCGACGAACGGCACAGTGTATCACAGTTTATCACAGGACCTCGAGCGAGCGACTTCGGCGATCCAAGTCGTACCGCAGAACGAGAAGTATCCTGCTGAAGAAGAGTAACGCGAGTAACCGGAGTCTCCACGTGGCCAACGTGGGTCGACTTCCTTCGCGCTTCAACTGTCATTTGAAGCAATCTCAGGATTTTCTGTCAGAATATTGTTAAATTGAAGAAAAAAAACTGTATGTGCCAATGGCTTGCCGATTACTGTTGGACACCCGATGAAGAGGACGCAACATAATTTTACTTGCAAGATATTGAAGGTAATTTCTGGTAAATGCTGTCTTTCCAAAAATGTGGAAAGAACCAAGGATTATTGTTCTGCCTAAAAGGCTGGATGCGGACCTTCAGTTAATAAATTCGTATAGACCTATAGCACTGCTGCCTACGGTTAGCAAGATGCTAGAGAGACTAATTGTCACAAGAGTACAAGGGGAATACAATGAAGCGAACTTGCGCATCATTTCAAACAACATCACTTCATATAATCGTACAGTGGACGTCATCATTCGGACGTTCCTTTGAACTAGTAGCCCAAAAAGAAATTGGCAGGCGACACGGCGCAATCCGTCAAATCCGGAATCAGTCGAACCGGACAAGTGCGCACACATTTCTTATTTGCAATGATTGACTAGTAATTGTAAAAATGTAAAACAGTTCTATAATCTGTTATCTATAATCTAAAATCATATATCTAGATCTCTAGTTTATTGAAAATAGCAAAAATTGCTATAAACCTGGTGCAAATATTATAATAGACGAGCAATTTTTTCCAACTAAAATTAGGTGCAGGTTCATGCAATATTTACCGAATAAACCCGACAAAATCGGAATTAAATTTTGGCTGGCAACTGATGTTACAACAAACTATATTGTAAATGTCTTTCCTTACTTAGGAAAGAACGAAACACGAGCAACATCTCGCGAGCATCAATCTCTGGGTGAATTTGTCGTACTTAAACTTATTGAACCGTACAGTATGAAGGGAAGGACCATAACAACTAATAATTTTCTTACAAACTTGTCGTTGGCATGTAAATTATTAGCCAAAAGAACCATACTAGTTGGCACAATACGCGGAAACAAAAGAGAATTCCCCAAAATTTGTAAAATGAAGAAGGATACCATGGCTCGCTTTTCATCGTTGTTGTATCGATCAAATGGGATTACATCCACAATTTACAAAAGTAAGCCGAAGAAGAAAATTTTTATCTTGAGCTCCAAACATAAAACCGTCAAAATTGGAAACAGTGCAAAAAGCTTACCTGAAACGGTCGAATTTTATGATAAAACAAAATCTGGGGTAGATATAGTAGATCAAATGGCAAAAAAATATAGCGTGAAGTCTGGATCAAGAAGATGGCCGCTTCAAGTATTTTTTAACATATTAGATTTAACTGGCATAAATGCCTGGATTTTAAACCAGAGAACCACAGGTGAGCAGATATCCAGAAAAGATTTTATGTTTCAATTAGCAGATGAACTTGCCGCCGACGATGCAAAATCACAGATAGAACTGAGAGCAGCTAAGTTACAAAGGACGTCAAATGACTGACTTTATTCACGCAAATGGTGTCAGATAGAATACTGTAATAATAATAAAAGTACCACCATTTTCAATCTTTGTAAAAAATATGGATGCGAGAAATACATGTAGAAGAAACTTCACGTTTGTAAGAAATGTGACGAATTATAACTTTTGTATCTAGTAATTCCAGTTATATTTGTATTTTATTTATTTTATTACGCGTCTTATTATTATATTATTACATAATAATTATTATAATTAACAATGGAAATTTATTTCGATATTCTTGATACCAAAGATTTCGATACAAAGTATTCTTCATTATTGTACTTATTGTTATTATACAGTTTTTAAGATCTCTGAACATAATGTGCTTTTGTAAAACGATAATAAGTCAATAAATATAAAAATATTCTATTACGCCTTTTTAAAAGACCAGTCATTTTTACCGATTTTGGTAGACACAGCTACGACTCAACTGTCGGTAGTTCTAGTGTTAAAGAGTTTATTTTATTTAGTTTTAAATAAAATATAGTTGTGAGTATGTTTTGTGTCGCGTATATGTGGTATGTATTACGTAAACGTAAAAGACGAGAAGAGAGAAGAGAGGAGAAAGAAGAATACAATGGATGGAAAATAACCCCACAGAGGCTTGTCGAATTTACTGCCAACAATTTCCATACAGAATTCCACCGAACAGGAAGACTTTCGTGGACTTCCGGTTTGGCGGGACAGGAGGGTACACGTGGTTAGAACAAGGCAGAATAGAAGGAAAGAATAAAAGTAATAAGATTAGCGAGGGATACGGATATAAGGTGGAAGAATAACAAGAGGGAGGAGGGAAGGGAAGCACTGAGTGATAAGTGGTAACAGGTACAGTAAGGAAGTAGAAAGAAATAGAGAGGTTGGAAAGTGAGGTTAGGACTCTCAGAGAAGGTGTTGAAGAAAAGGTGGATGCACAGAAAGGAGAACATCACAATAAGATAAAGCAAGAGTGATAGAGATGAAACACTGAGTGTGAGTGTGAGTGTGTGTGTGTGTGATTGAAAGAAGGGGAAATGCAGAAAATAATAGAACAGCGAGGTTGTACCGCACATGTTTCGGCAGCGGCAGTTCACCCTGATCCTTTCATATGAACAGATGTGTTGAATTAGTAATAGTTAATTAATAGTGTTAGAATAATTATAGAATGTATTATTATTATTATCATTAAATGTTAAAAAACCCAACAAAGAGAAACATGGTGGGCAGACAGCTAAGCAGTAGGAAAACTTCGGATAAAGCAGAAGGGAAGGCGATGGAGAAATTTCTGGAAGGAAGACTTTCGTTCGCGTAAATCAACGCATTCGCGATACCAGATCAGTTGCATGCAAGAAATTTGGTGGGCACGATCAACGAGATAACGATTTAGACAGTCGAATCTTACAACGGGTAGTAGAAAATCCAACATCCAGCATACGAGAAATTGCGGCTACAGAAAGCGTTAGTCACATGACTGTAATGAACATTTTAAGACAAAATGATACGCATCCGTATCACTATCAGCGGGTGCAAGAATTAGAAGAGGGTGATTATGAACGCAGACAAAATTTCTGTACATGTATGACACAGCAAATTCAAAAAGATAATGCATTGCATCCTTTTCACAGATGAAACAACATATAACTGACATGGGATATTTAATATCTACAACGAACATGACAGGGAAATCAAAAACCCACACGTGCTAGTACAAACACTCTTACAGCGCGAATTTTCAACTTTTATGTATGAGTAGAAATTGTTAATAACACAATCTTCAAAACTGCTATCTTGCCGAATCGTTGAACAGGTCAATCGTATCTTGAATTCCTGGAAAAACAACTCCCTGAAATTCTGTAAAAAGGGTATAACTATGTGCACAACGAAATATGTGTAATCCCTTTCCTTGGCCTGCACGACCTCCAGATTTAAATCCACTGGATTTCTTTTTCTGCGGTCATTCAAAGACACTGTTATATTCAACACAGGAGTCATAAAAGCGTGTTGTGTTTACAACAAGCATCATCCATAACGTCGTAGCCAATTATCAATAACTACACAACAGTTTCAGAAGACGATTACAATCGTGTTTACAGGAGAACGGAGCACATTTTGAGCATCTCTTGCAACACAAATAAATCCTTAATGTGGAGACTGCGGACGGGACAATCGCGATGCATATTATAACTATGACGCGCACGCGTGTGTTGTCTGATACAAAAAATATGCCGGAAGAATAGAAAAGCTTTTTCGTGAACATCATTTGGATGTTCTTGAAAGACCTGAAGAAAGCCTGGAAGATTTGAAACTAGACGATGAGTTACAAACAGTGGATATTGACCATGATGAATTTCCTGAAGTTATGTATGGGGGAAGAGTGAAGATGTGAACAAATGAAAGCTAGTATGGGCGAACAAACGGTTAACACGTTCACACCGGCGCGAATATTCGCGATCATTTTTACCTAATTACGAATTATTGGAAGATGTACTCAAATGGCCAGACGAAAACCAAGGATGAACAATCGCGACGCCCAACGCATGTACGAATACAACATGCAGAGCGCTGAGGCCGCAGACCAACCTCACAGAAATCGAAGAGCGGGGGATCGCCGCTATACAAAGGCCTAATAGGCCTAAATCGCAGCGTTAGGAACGCCAGCGATCAACAACTGGCGTGCTAGAAAACCACCTCCTAGGGCCATGGAATCCCGGGCCAAGGATGAGACGGTAGCGAAGGCTGTCGTCGAAACACCAGAAGTGGCGAGACCTATGTATTCTGTTGGGCCCATAGTGGGCAGCATCGGTGTGGACCAGCTCACTGGCCACAATTTAGAACACTCAACGTGTCAACTTGAGCGGCGCTGCTACGACACAATGGTCTTTTGTAACTCGATCTCATTATTTACGATGTGCGATAAGATACCTGTCTCCGAAGTACTTTCGTGGATTCGGCTCCACTGTCATTGTGGCCTAACCTTACAACTCAGTTCAGTTCGTCTCAATGTAGCATTCGGTTGAATGCAGTCTTGATAGTAAACCTAGCAATCGAAAAGTTTTTGAGCCCTAAAAATATGGAGGAAGATCACATCAGCTTGAGTTCGGATGAATTTGATTTTGGCGCTTCAGACAATGAGCTTACATTGATTTCCGACGGATTACGCCGCGAAACCAACACATCCTGTGAAGAAGACAGTGATGTCGTAAGAGGGGTGGCGCGACGAAAAATAAGAATTATAGAGAGCGACAGTGAAGTTGAGAGCGATGTTGAAGGAGATGTTGAAAGTGAAGCTGTGGAAGGTGCAAGTAATTCAACGTGAGTACTTTGCGAAGATTACAACCAAGTGCCGCCAAACGTACCACTTATATCTGGTCAAAACATCACAGCAACACGGATAGCTTCTAACACACAACAACAACCAATAGATTTTTTTAAACTGTTATTTACTAATGACCTTGTAAGAAAAATTATTCGGGAAACCAATTTATATGCAAAGAGAAAACTGGAAGGAAAAACACTATCTCCAAATTCAATTTGGCGAAACTGGCGGGATGTGACCCTCGAAGAGTTCTGGGCATTTCTTGCTGTCGTCATCAACAGAATATTGGAGGGAGAGGAAATCCGGAGCGGAGAGGATAAGGAACTCGTGACGCGGATAAAGCGTTGAAGGGCAATCCAGAAATCTCTTGAGCAGAGGAATGGAACCCGTGACGCACCTAGCGTTGAAGGGCAATCCAGGACTCCCATGGCCATTGCCGGATTTAACCCGTGACGCACCTAGCGTTGAAGAGCAATCCGGGAATTCCATGAATAAACTCTGGAGACACTGGACAAGGGATTATCTCACCCAGCTCCAGGGGTCATCCACCGAAAAATCGCTAAAAGAAGGCGACGTTGTGTTAATGGAAAACACGCTCCTCCCCCCGAATCAATGGGAAATGGGAAGAATCGAGCAGGTTTTCCCGGACAAGGAAGGAAATGTCCGAGTGGTCAAGGTACGTACGGCGAAATCAAGCTACACTCGGCCGATTACGCGGATGTGTAAGCTACCCGTAGACGACCTTCCACACATACACAACGAAGATGCTCGATGACTCGATCGCTTCAAATCAAGTAACGAAAAGACGGTTAATCCCTCGAATTACGAAAACAAGAGTGAGCAAGACGAAGAGAAAATACAGCTCCTTTGTCTAATCTACACTCTTGGAGGGCTCCTGAAACCTGCGGGGAGCGGGCAGGGTGTGATCTCTTAAATACCGTTACCGAACACGCGATCATCAGTTATTTTCCAAAAATTGTGAAAAATGGAACCAAACACGGGACTAGAAGTGCCAATGGAAACTTGCAATATTGAGACAGCAGTTCCAGTATCGAAACCCGTAGTGATGAAGAGTGAAAAGTTCACCTCCACTACCTTGGACAATCGGGATAGGGCGTTGGGGGCCGGTCAATCCGGGTTTACGATCGACATCGGACCCCCCGAAAGGCTCGTGGTTCTACGAGTGCCGGACCACGTCCCGAACACCACAAGGAGATATCGATGTCCCACAAAGGAGGGACGCTACCTCCTTAAATGGAATAAGGAAAGCACACTGACCAGTATGGTCTATAAGAAGAGAGAGCCACCGGGCAATACCGCCAGAACGGAGGAGCGGGATGGTCAACGAGGCAGACAAATCAGAGAACCGATGCCCTCCACTTCGGGGCATCAAGCTCGAAGGTCGGAGAAAAGGCGAGAGACCCGCCGACCCGAACCGAGCACGGACCTGACCCGGCTCGCGGAAGTCCTGCGCGACCTGTGCCAGCGCACAGGGGCTAACAAAGAGCAACGGAGAAGTAAGCGACAAAAAATGTAAGTCTTGTTTTGCTTACTAAATTCTAAACTCCCACGCTCAAATCTTTCACTCGTATACCTTTCGTGATTAGTAGAGTTCGCGAATTTCAATTTCAGTTGCATGCTACGTAAGTCCCTTCTAACTGGTTGCGCGGTCGCGCAAGGGGGGCGGTATGTTAAAAAAAGTACATTTCGGAAAGAGGTTCGGGCGATATCGCGCATAGCGACGCCCCTGGATTCGCGACCTCTGAATTGTACATTCTTAAACGCAACGGTAATCGAGTAATGTTTAACGGCAGATTCGGTAAACATCGACGCGGCCTTGGCATTTGTTGCTCGAGGAAATCGAGCCGCAAGGTAGAAAAAAGATGTTTAACGAATCCTTAACGTCCGTAGCTCGTCAAATTTGAAATTTTAACTAACGTTTTGAGAAAGGGCGTTTATATGCGAGTGAGAGAGAAAGAAATACTTCGTCTGCGTGGTATTAAATACCGAGTGCACGCAAACGAAGTAGCATTCCGTTTTAAAATCTCGCCTCGAGCTGAAAAGGATAATTTAGTCTTAAACGGAAAATATCACGGAGTAGAAGTTTGTCGTGAATAAAGGTACGGGAACGTCGCGATATTCGTGGTTACGTACATCGGTCAACGTACGGGAGACTCTAGAATTGGACGTGGCTTTCTCCAATTCTAGATTCAAGCATTTTGCATCCTGTAGCTCCGTGATGTCGGTGAACAAACATGAGTTGCATCTGGTTCACCGACAAAAATCACACCTGGATTCCTCTGGACACGAGGAAAGAACAGTCGATGATCTCCGACTTTCGGAACTCGACAAAGACGGCAATAATCACCTATCGCTGTCACGTGTATCCCTGCTGTCCGACCCTGTGAAGCATTAAAGGGATGCACGTCCACAGAATAGGGTACGTCTTTCTTTAAAACCTGCCTACCATCAGCAGGTGTATTCTAGGGGAGGATACTACTTCCTATTCTCGTTGCATTCAAGTGAATCTGGGGACGCCCGTTCACGCACGGGAATCTTGTAAAAGCCATAGAATACGCTCAATCTGTGCACGATTGAGCTACGCTCGTTTCTTCTAAACTGCAATGGCTAAGATGCTACTGAGCTACGCCTGTCGCAGTGTAGCCCCGGCGGGGCATGCACCCATACTGTAGAAACAATGCAGAGTAGCCCCGGCCGCTCTGCGAATGTTATACTGGAGGCGCTCTGCAGTTTCTGCAGGTCCATGTACCTGGCCTATACAGGGACTACGCATTGCGTGTGTACTTACAACACACACGCAAGGGAAACGAACGGAAAGAAGACGTTGTGTGTATTACGATAGAATCGTCTATGTAGTAGACAAGTCGAATACACACATGAAAGAGTAGATCCTTGGTGTTTACCAAGACGTGGTCTAAACACACCGACGCGTCTGATCTATATGTGTTGAGCATTGCGATGCTCAACACTAATCTCTTAACAGGATTAACTGCCGCCGCAAGAAATCGTCGCGACACGGATTAACGCCGTGCAATAAGCCGACGATTCGGACCTGACAATAATAATATTTACGTTCTTAATTTAATACAGTCCACAATTGTTCGCAGGTGAAGACCCTGACCATCCCCGACGAGCCGGACCGCAATAACCAAGGCCAGGCACAACAAATCGGGCGAAGGAGCAGGCTCAACCTTCTCTCCCTGGAGCATTCCTTTTATTTTCTAATTGTATAATTTAAATAAACGGTGTTCCGAATCGAACACCAATATAAATATACCTCAGCGTTGACAGTTCTTAACCTTTGTCGATACCACTCTCCCTCTTCTGGCGACTCGAAGACTAGGGCCTATAGTTATTTTCATAATATACCCTTAGTCGAGTTTAAAGTTTTTTAAACATATATATTTCGTATAGAACTTCCGTATACAAACTCTGATAAACATACGTTCCACCAACTACTGTTTTAATCATATTTTTTATTATTATGTTTTCTTTTTCCTCGGTTTATTAACCCTAGAACTCCTAAGGCGGGGTTTCCTCGAACCCACAAATTGAAAACCCTTAAATTTGAATCATTTCCTTTTCATATAAAATTCTCTTAAAATTATTTATTGTTGTATACACATTTAAGTTTGATATTAAGAGGTTCCCGTTGCTATGTGTAAAAAATTAGTAAGCATAAGAGGAATATAATTGACTACGCGCCGCGATGACGGTATACCACGGGGCGCGGTGGCGATCACGCGAAGAGGACCCTCACGCTCTCCTTTTCTCCAAACAATAAAAATTACAGAACGAAGAATGAAACTATGTAACTAATTGGGAACTTTAACTGGAAAGAGACTACGAACTAAAATACCAGAAGATACAGAACCGACAAAAAATGTTATGAGTGTATACTGGAGGCTAAAAGCAGACGCATAAAATATAATAGTTTATTAAAATCAATGCAAAGTTGTTACAAATGCAAAAACCATGTTTGCAGGAAGCATTCATTTAACCCTTTTAGTGCCGGAAGCCGATATATCGATTCGGAGCACTCAAACGGTTTATTTATGGTTTATAACTGGACAACATTACACAATACTGTAAGTAATATTCTTCATTTGTTCTAATATAATAATAACAAAGTAATTTTTAACCCTAGATTTGCATGATGTCAAACACAAAAGAAACAAGGAAAGGATTAAAAAGAAAGTTTATATCTCTTGAAGATAAAATCCAAATTTTAACCGTTGAGTCCCACGCAGCGCGATCGCGCTGTTGAGATTTCATGTCGAGAAAACCAAACACATTTCGAACGTTGTGAACAACTGACGGTGCGTTATGCCGCGTCCACACTGCTGTTCGCGAACAGCTCGCAAACAGTTCGCGAGCTGTGCTCGCCAGCAGTGTGGACACTTCCGCGAACAGCGAGCAGCGAGCAGCGAGCAGCGAACTCCTCAGCGAACAGCGAACAGTGTTCGCTCGGGAAGCGGTACATCAAAGAAACTGTTCGCGAGCTCGAAGCGTATCTGGACGCGTTTGTAACACAGTATATGGCAAAAGCTAATAGCGAACTGCCCATGAATTCAGAGCGAACAAGCTTGTAACTGTTCGCGAGCTGCAGTCTGGATATGCTGCATTTTCCGTTGGCAAACAGCTCGCGAACCGCACGCGAGCAATTCGTGTGCTGCTCGCGAGCTGCTCGCGAACTGTTCTCTTCTATGTGGACGCGGCTTTACTGATTGTCGAAACGCGCTCAGATTTGCTGAAGCAAGTACATCACAGAACTTCTTTTAATGTAAATAGTACATTTTACAATAAGTATAATAATACTATAATAATTTAATAATACATTACAAAATAAAAATTTAAATGCAAGCGCTATTGCGTCGCTTGGTATTTCTCGACATAGAATAAAACAAGCGCTGTCGCGCTGCTTAGGGTCTTTTCGTACTCATTTAGAGAAAGCGCGGTCGCGCTGTTTGGGATTCTTCGACAGTGTTTTTTCAATACCCCGTCGGACTCAAACGGTTAAATCGTTTAGAAGGTGGGGAAAAAATATCGTCTGTTGCAAAATCAACAAATTTGAATGAATCTACAATTCAAACCTTAAAGAAAAATGCAGATAATATAAGGAAAACTGTGGCAAATTGCTGTCCGTTAGGTGCGAAACGTGTAACTCGCACATGAAATTCTAATACGGTTAAAATGGAACGGGCGTTAATCATCTGGTTGGAAGACTGTATAGCCAAAAAGATTCCTATCAGTGGAATTCTTATCAAGCAGAAAGCACTTAAAATCTACGAACATTTAAGGAATATTGGGCATTCTTATGCAGGGCTAAAAAATCATTCGTTTGTTTCCGAGTAAATGATGGTTTGAAAAACTAAAAAAGAGGTACACATTACACAATATTAAGTTTCAAGGAGAACAGGCCTCAGCAGATGCTGAGGCTGCCGAAAATTATAAGCTGGAACTAGCTAGAATTATCAATGAAGGAGATTATTCACCTGATCAGATTTTTAACGCTGATGAGACGGCATTATATTAGAAAAAACTATCTAGAACCTTCATTTCGAAAAATCAAAGGCGTGCTCAGGGGTTTAAACCTTCAAAAGAACGTATCACTCTTCATGTGCGCAATAATCGATCAGAGAGCCTGATGATAAAACTAATGATAATAAATCATTCTTCAACTCCCCGTGTAATGAAAAATATTAATAAGACCCAATTGCCTGTATTCTGGCGATCTAATAAGAAAGCTTGGATGACTCAAGATTTATTTAAGGATTGGTTTTATAATTGTTTTATCCCGGCAGTGGAAATCTATACGATGGACAAAAATTTGTATTTCAAAGTTTTATTGGTTCTTGATAACGCTGGTTGCCACAACGTAGAACTGGATCATCCAAATGTGAAAATTGTCTTCCTTCCTCCTAACTGCACGTCATTAATACAACCTTTGGAACAAGAAGTCATTCAAACTTTAAAAATGTACTACACACGCCAACTTTTCCAAACCATTTTCGACAGATTAGAAAATAGTGAAAATAAAACTCTTACTCAAGTGTGAAATGAATTTACTATTTTAGATTGTATTAGAACCGTGTCATCGGCCTGCGCGGAAATTAAACCATCAACGCTTAATGCGTGTTGGAAACCTCTTTTACCTCAAATGGTTCAAGCAATACAAGACGATTCTACAATTTCACTCCCAGCTACAGAAATAGTGAACATTGCTTCTCGTTTAAGCGATGAAGAATTTGTAATAAGCCATCAACATGAAAGAGAACTAGTACTCGGGGAAGAAACTTAGATCAGGAAGAACTGATGGAATTAACCCCTTGGCTACTGTGGGCGCCTATAGGCGCTTAGAAATTTTGCGTTTGTGATACTGAGAGCGTCTTTAGGCGCCCGGCGCAGTTTGGCTTTATGACACGGAGGGCGCCTAGAGGCGCTTGACGCAATAAGGCTTTCTGACACGGAGAGCGCCTAGAGGCACCGCGAAAATTATATCGATATCTATTCTCATAAATCTTGATTAAGAGAGAGTTAATGTTCATTGCATCTTCTACTACCTGCTACCTCAATACTTAAATATTAACGAAACATAAAAAAAGGAAAATTGGACGGAGTGGAGACACGCGCTTTGTTATTTATATCCTCAGGAGTAGACAATAAGCGAATTGTAAAGATATCACTTCGTATTCTGGTGACTATGTTTTTCTCAGTGAACCATTCCATACCGTCTCATCTTACAATTTAAATTTAAATTTTACATATAGCAGCAGTCCCAGTTTATTTCTCGAACTATATAAAAACCTAACCAACGCGTATAGAACAGTAAGTACAAATAGACTGGATATACCAGACTTGAAAAAAAAAGATTAAAAAAGGCGAATGCGTATATCGGTCAACGGAAAATATGTTAGCTTTGAAATGAATGGACAAGAGGGAAGTCTGGATGATTACGACCTATCATTCTGCAAATATGATCGAGACAGATAAAATACATTACCCTACAAAAGACAAAATAATTCAACCACATTGCATAGTTGATTATAATAATACAATGGGGGCAGTTGACAAAGTTGACCAGATTTTATATAGTGTAAATTCAACCAGGAAAAGTTTAAAATGGTACAAAAAGTTTTTCTTTCATTTATTAGATTTAGCTATATATAATACATTTACATTATATAAGTATATAACTGGAAAAAACCTATCATTTCCAAAATTTCATTTACATTTAATAAAACAAATTTTACGCAAGTACCTAGCAAATAGACCAACATATAAATCAGTAGGCGGAAATCCGAATAATCTGCCTTTTCGGTTAATACCGATACATTTTCCATCTCCTGATATAAAAAACGGATTAATAAGAAAAAACGCCAAACGCAAATGTGTCGTATGTAAAAAACATAACAAAAGACGTGAGACACATTACCAGTGTGAGAAATGTGATGTAGGACTCTGCATTCATCAGTGTTTCGAAATGTATCACACTTTACTCGATTATTAAATATTTTGTTATTTTTTATATAGACAATGTCTATTAGATATTTATGCTAAGTCAGACTCAAGAAAATAAATAATATTATTTTAATATAGTAAAATTCAGATTTTTGATTATTGAAATATGTTTTAACAAAAATGCATCCCTACCCAAAAATTCGCCGTTCTCGGCGCACATCGTAACACAATCTCTGCCGTATGGTACGATCGGTGCGTAAAAAAATGTGCCGTAGTCAAAGGGTTAATTGATGCACCTACCTCAAATGCATTGGTAAACGAAAATATGGAAAACGAATGGGTGCCAAATCTTGATTTACAAGATGTGAAAAAAAGGCTAAATTTGGCTAAAGAATTAGAACTTCATTTCATTCAAACTGATCATTCAACGGTGCACAGCGCAAAGTTTAAGAAATTGCTTAACTCCCTATAGAGAGGTTTTGGTGAAGTTAGAAAAAAAGCTACAATCGAAAACCAATGTGAAGATGAACCAAGTGAGGAAAACATTTTACCCATTAAAAGAAGACGAGTTAGGCGACTCATATTTGACAGTGAGGATGAGTGTTAAAGGATTACATAATTTTACAAAAGTCTTTCTTTTTTTTGTTCGAAAACAGTTTTTTAGTTTAGTTTTTGTTTCATTTTTTTTATCATTTCTTTATATGAACTCTTCAATTCAATAAAAATAATTTATAATTTATCTTGTCTTTTATATTTATTGGTCTCCATATAACGCGGTACGAATGATGTGATTTGTACTAATTCCGAGTTTCTTATAGCGTGGTTTCCATATAACGCGGTACGCACTCACCGCGTTATAGGAGGGTTGACTGTATACCTTAAAATAATTTTATAAAACGTTACAATGGTTCAAATTCGATGCAATATAATTGAAAAAAATGTTTACTAGATTTAACTTTTTGTTATATCTTATATTGATTAGTGCCGAGGCTCTGTATATGTTAGAACGATAAAGTAGAAACGAGACACGAGATTACTTGGGACCGTAATCGCACTCTTCGTGTTTATAATTATCGACCTTAAATTACACGTCGTCTTGCAACGACACGGCGAAACTAAAATCTTTCTTTCAGTCTTTCTTGATCCGTCTAATGAGTAGTCATTGTTTACATTGTCATTATTCATGTGGTTTTCAATAAGTATTGTAATATAATAGGCATTACATTACTATCCCATTCTTCACCGGTATGCTGCATTTCAAATTTTTTAATTATGATTCTTAGTTTGGTTTTTATGGGCTTTTTCCGAAACCATAGTAAATTCCACAAATTCGTTCGGTTATGTTCGCATAGGAATCGGTTTTCGTTCGGCACTAAAAGATTTAATAAATTATAATTTATTCATTCATAACTATCCCGATGTAATGTCACAGGGGAAAGCGTAATGCACAGTTTATGTGCAGTCCGCGTCGAAGTTTACCATATAAAGATACAGTGTTGCGGAAAATCCAGTAGTAGCTAAAAGGTTTTCACGCCGTTTTTTGAAGATTTTCCGTTCAGCCCGTATGGGGCGTATACGACCCACACCTTTACGATTAAACAATGTTTTTAACCTACATACGCCTTACAAATATTTCAATAGTACAAAACTAAGAGATTAAAGCTTTTTAAAAATTCTTCATTTTACAATGAGAATACCCACCGGAGGGTTGCAACGGAAAGTTCAGCGTGGGACATATACGAGCCACGTGCCACAGAATGTATTAACGAACATACGAAAATTGTTCCGTCTTATTTTACTATTCCTTTTACATAAACGTTTTAAGCTTCTTTTTCTGTTATACCAAGGAATCTGTTATTTCACCCGATATTCATCCAACAATAATACATTTTTTCTTTAATTTGAAATAATATGCAAATTCCGTGCTGGTTTCAATTAATATCTTCAAATGAAAGTCAATTTAATTTAGACGGGCCAGACAGATTTAACTTGTACTAGCGAGATTTACAAAAACAACCGCGATATTTTTTGAAGAGATACTTTGGTGACGAATGTTGCATCGTTTGGCGAGCATTTTGTACTCGTGGTATGATAAATCCGGCTATTCCATCAAAGAGAATGGAAAATAGAGAGGACACGACAATTTTTCAAGAGAATTTCCTATCATTTCTTGGCACAACCTGACATAACTGAGTGGGCGTTTCAACAGGATAACCCAACTATTCGAACATGTTAAAGAACAAAAAGATGGCTTGAAGAAAATAATATTAATGTTACGCAACGGACACATGCTCACTTGATCAGAATCTTATGTAGAATATTTAAGGTGTTACTGTTGAGAAAATTTACGCTGAAAATTGCCAATTTTAGAAAATACAAGAATTAAAATGTTTAATAATTATCGTAGGAAATCAAAGTCGAGCAGAAATTTTTCAAAAACTGATTCAACGCAAGCAGAGTCACATTTCTCAATTAATAACAAATAAAGAAGGACTCACAAATTACTAAAACATTAAAAAGATATTTCAACTGCATTATTTCCATTATTATATTTTACACCTATCCTAATGATGCTATACGAATGCAATAGCAGAAAATTGCTGTCTGAGTTTAGTTTACAAACGTAACTTTAGTAATATTTACACAAGTCATTATTTAGCATACTCTTCAGGCTGATACAATTAATTTTCTTGCACTACCACTCAAAAGACCAAACCCTTAAAAAAAGGGTGGTGCTATAGTTATGTAAAACACAATACATAATAACTATTCTTAACTTCAATGGTATTACACAGAAATAGAAGCAAAAAGAACCTCAGTTTCATTGCATCAGTTATCAATTACACCTCACAAAAGTAACTGTTTACATTAGCTGATGTCAAAAATTTAAGTGTGCTTTTAGAAGCTTCTCAATGATATAACAAGAATACATCCATTACTTCACATTGTTCACAGTTAGCTAAAATCTAACAATTAAAATTTATTCAGATTCTTTATAGTTCACTGTGATCAAAACCTCAAATTAATTATGGCAAAACTAAAGAAAATAGGAAATATTATAACCTATTTACAACTTATGAGAAGTCAGAATCAGGATGAATGACAGTAGAAAGGTTTTATCAGTGGCTTAATAAAATCATATGATAAATAATTCAATGAAAAAGATATAAAGGAATCACTGATTGATTTTGTTTGACGATGGCTATGCATCTCATTTATCCCAAACAGTAAACAAATCTTGTTAGACAAATATCATTCTTTTAGTAACCCTATAACTTAATGCAAAACTCATAACATAGTAAATGGATATTCCAGTCTTCTATGCTTTGAAAGCATACTCAAAAAAAGAAATGTGAAAATACAGACTTGCAACTAATGGGCTCAATCTCTGCAAATTAAGTGTAGGCCCATTACACATGCAAGCTGTGGACCACACAGATATAGTCATAATTTTTAAAGAATAGATTGAAAGCCTGTGATTTATATCCATTCAATTCTCAAAGAGCAGATTATAAAAATATTTTAAAACAGCCACCTACAACAATTAATAATAAAAAAACTCATTTATCATAAATATTTGAAAAGCATCGAATAGACATATTCATTCACCTTACATGACAACATTCAATTTATGATAAGAACAACAGCAATGCAAAATAATGATTATCTTTATAACAACAAATGTTAATTGTTATCAATACTACAAACCTCGAGTTCAATCATAATCCACACAACGCTATTTAATTGTCTAAAATAAGAATTGTTCTTTAGTTCACATTTTACCACTTAGGTAGACAATCTAACATGTATTTATTAGGTAGGTTCTTTGCATTTTAAATGATTGTTAACTAACATGAATATAAAAGAAAAAACTTAACTGACATCAACTACGCTACCAGAATTCTATGAACAGAAAATAATGATACAATTATAAATGAAGACAATGATGTTACTTTAGATAAAATAATACTGCTAGAATGTAAAATAACAACTTATAGCAACCACAATGTAGTAACAAAAGAAAATAATAAAAATTAATATACTAATAATCAAAGTGCAAATACAAGATCAAATATTAAAAAGGTTTTTAAAGTCCTTCTGTTTCCACCAAACAAAGTTCTTCCAAAAAATGCAAAGGAATCAAAGGAAAACTTTCGCCTATTATTTCCTTTACAAAATGATAGAAAATTAAAAAAGCTAAAGAAAAATTTGAACAGAGAATTAATATAAAAGATTAAATTAGACAAAGTAGTTAATAAAAAAAGAAATCATAGGAAGAAGTGCTAAGAAAATTTTGGCTAGGAAGATAAAAGCTCCAATATTTGCAAATGAAAATAAAACTGAACAAGAAAATATCATTAAAAAAGTAGAGTTTAAGAATAAACACAAAAAAATGCAGATATAATAATAATGAAAATTACAAATGATCAAATTAATATAATACAGTAAAAAATATATTATTGTTTAATTTTGTAATATATTTTGCAATTAGTTACAGCAACAAATTCTTTCAATTAGAATTATAAATTACTCTGCGCTATGTAATATTTCAAAATAATAAGGATTTGCTCAGCAACATCAATATGGATATTCAATAGTTCAGAATTGATCAAATTTCATTTATACAAAACAATTAACAATAAAAATCACTGTATATATCCATGTGGGTAAAATGAATCTACATTATTTGAAATTTACAAAGCAATTACCTAACCCAAGTAAATATTTATTTGGTTGTAATTATTAAATAGGGGTATAGGTTTTAACTTCATATTCTGGTAATTAGAACATGGTATATAATTAACATAAATTTATATCAGGTCATTACGGTTTGTTACATATTTTGATAAATATTCATTTCTTCTATTAATATGATCTCCAAAAATTAATGTTACTAGAAAAATATTAGTCAACTACTCAGCATAAATTTTATATAATAAATTAAATAACATGAAAATATTCGCAAACTGCCGCTAAATGTGCAGTAACCGGTCCTCTACTGTATTCCATATTGCTATTTTTTCACAAAGACCAGGAAACTTCCGCATTGCAAGCTAAATACAAAATTCTTAACGCGCTTATCCTTAACACGTGTTCGCATCGAATTCGTTATATTCAAAGCAGTGTGGCGATACACGATGTAGAAAAGTTATTTGTTATGATAAATTTATATTACTTACCTTAATTACGTTTCCCTTCCACATCCTAGATAACGTACAGATCCGCCGAACACCATTATTGAAGAATCTTCGACAGAGGACGAAGGCTCCTTACCCCTCACATGTAATACGCACAAGCCAAATGCAAATAACGTGCAAACGCATAGAACACGTGAATAACGCCACCCCTAGCGGAAATAATATACATCGCACATGCGCATGCGCAAAGTTTCAACCGTTGGCAAAATATTTTATCCATCTGTAAAACCGATATTTATGATCAGTTCAAAAGAAAAAAACAGAATTATATAAAAATTAGATTTTTTGATACATAATAATATTGATTATTATAATGGACGTGGCTTTTTTACTAAAAATTGTTCACCTTGCGGCACTAACTAAATTTCACATAAAGCTTTCAACTGTTCTCAAAATTTGGATTGAGACCAGAAATTTGTCCTGTAATTTTAAAAGTTATAAAATTATTAGGCATTTGTATACTCAACTATTGGCTATATTTAAATAATGCATGGCTAAAAATATTATGTAATTAAAAAAAGTATAGTATAAGAATTGAAAACATTTAATACATATTTCGAACCGAAAGATATGTTTTATTATCATTATCGGATACAAAATACGTACGAAACCTCAAAAATTTTGGTCCTTTCTACAATAAAAAGCTCCTGAAACTTGCGTAAATTTATACTTCGCTTTGCACTACCGGATACATACATATTCATACCCCTAATTAAACATTTGCAAGATTAAAGCGATGGCTTTACTAATCATGAGTTCAACTAGGCGGTTAATACAATTTACAATAATTGTATTACTTTCGGAGCTACTTCTAAATGGGTTAGAAAAGAATTATTACTTTTAATCATTATCGACACATTAGCATCTCTTATTCTCACAAAATTTTATAAAGAATTTTGAAGCTTCGGAAAATAACCTGAAACATTTTCATAACGACTGAAATACATTTAACCCTTTCGTTACGGCAGTCCGCTCCGCCGAAGTGATCCCACTGAACGGGCCGACGCGCTTTAAAGTGTACACATTGCACGTTGGTAGTCTTCGGTGAACGCTAAAATGTCGTTCAACACTACCTTGAAATTCTCTTATATGTACCCTTTTTAAGAGCTACTTAACAACTGTTTCGTCATATTATATGAGAAACTTGAAAATGAATATATTTTAAAGCATATTCAGTTATTTAAATATTTACAGATTTCGCTATTATTATAAATAAAAATACAATTTATGGTAATTACAACACCAAGTTATAATTCTTAGTAATTTAATTCGGTATGGTAAATTGTAAAACAAGGGTCCAAGCATAAACCTACGTTTCAACAGGTCGTCGTGTGGAAGCCGGATATATCGGCACCCGTAACGAAAGGGTTAAGGAGGATATACATAACTTTTACGTGATTTATAATGGTACTTTTATTCATTAAAACTAAAAATTTATAAGGTTTTAAGTTTTTAATAATTTCCTCTTCTTGTGGTCGCGCAATGACATTTTTTTACTAATTGAATACATTTGATCCATTTCACAGTGATACGAAATAATCTTACAATTGGCCTCAGTTTCTTTATTAACACTTGTAAGAATGCATGAGTGGGAACGGATGGGGATTTGTAAGTATGTTAGAATATGTGTTCGGTGTTTGTCATTTGTCAGAACCTTCTCGAATGTTCGATGGCGGTTATCCTAATGCGTAGCGCAAATGCGCATAAAGGATCTTCTCGAATGTTCGATGCTTGTGACTCCCACCGGTTATCCTAATGCGTAGAGAGAATACGTAGAAAGGGCCTTCTCGAATGTTCGATGCTTCTAACCCCCACCACTTATCCTAATGCGTAGCGCGAATACGTACAAAAGGAGAAAGTGTTTGACTAATAAAAAAAAAAGGTTTTGACTGTGAACATGGAAAGGGTATGATTCTGAACGTAAAGTTGCAACTGTTAAGTTTATTATTTAAATATATGTATACTATTAATATTCTAATCACTTTACTTTTATTTATTCACACCTGAGTCCCATCTTTCGCTCTACTAAAGTCGTTAAAGCAGAATTTTCCTACCGTTATCTAGATGCAAATCTAATTCGATATGCCTTAATCAGTTATACCAGTAAAACATGAACATAATGTTGCAAATTTGACAACAAAAACTTTATTATCCTCTAATGATGTCAACCAATCTTTATAGACGTTTTTTTCTAATCAGAAAGCTTTTAAGTTTCGGATACTTGCATTTGGTAATTACTTACAATTCTAAGCTTGACGAGTTTATAGAAATAGTAGATAAGCGGCGGTTACTTGGCTTTGGATACTGATGCGTACGCTGTCACGAACGTACGTATAGTTACAATTCAAAGTAGTAGTATCGAGAAGATTTTGCAAATATTTCGGAAACTATGGCAGACCGCTACATACATGCAACGGAAGAAGTTTTTCCAAATGTTGTCCTTTATATCATATCCAAAAATCATCTCAACTGGTGGGTATAACAAACTTCTAAATAATTGTTATATATTTCTTTCAGGCCCATTCCCTGATACTGTTGTGCTTTACTATTTTTACCTAGTGTGGGGACCAGCCTTAATGCCGTCCCCCACTCCGTTCGAGCGAAGCGCTGAGAATGAATAGAGAGAAAAAAGGCCCTAGAGTCGAGCGGTTAGTTTCAACACTAGTATCTCTTGCAACAATGACGAATATAATATTTGGCGCGCAAATTTCATTGTTACCTGTAGGTATGGTACTAAGTAGTAACTTGTTTTACATCCGTATCATGGACCGAGGAAACATTAATATGATATAGATGAAAAACGTCGGTGATTTTGAAGCAAATAGCGATTATCATACCGGAATTTACAAAACCACTTTTTTAGGAAGCTCTTCCCCTCCGTGCGAAAGAATCTACCCCCCCCCCCTTCGAAGACTTCGTTAAAATTTCTTCCATAAATACTCGAGCGATCTTTAACAGTCTTTCAGTTTTTTCGGTGTAGCTTTTCGACTTCCTTTTTCTGCTCAGTCTTTCTTTTAATACTAATTCAGTTTAATTTTAATTCTAATTTAAATCTAAGTTTAAGTCACAACGTTATTCTAACACCGATTTTGTAAGTATTTAAATTAAAGTTTTAGATTAAGAAAATTAGTGTTCTTTTTTAATAATTTCTGAGTTTATGCAGAATCCCAAGTAAATTCCTTTAAACCCGTTTTACTAATAAAATTCAGTACACGCGATGACACATTTCATTCCATAGCTAAACTTTTGAGATTTCGCCCATCGACATGTCGCTGAGACGTCGGTGTAAACTACAGTCGAATTCCTATCGAGAATAGGGGTCACATGAAATCTAGGAACATTTTGCTCCTGGCTAGGTGGGGACGTAACATGTGTAAAACAATGCGCATGCTCAAGTATGGAATATATCTATCATTGAGCCGAAAGAAGACAAAAAGTTAACAAAGAGTGGCGTCGTCGCATTGTTAGAAACTAGGAGAACATACAGAGAGCGCAAGAAATGACTTTTTACTTCCGTGAACTAGAAATGGAGAATGTAACATTCTGAGACGAAAAGGAGATTTTATTTAAGGCTCTGTTTACTGATTAAAATTGATTCCATCTAGGCAGCATTTACGGAACATGTTGCATGCAACATGGAGTCTTCCAAAACAAAGCAACACATTAACGTAGCACAAAATTTCCTCTTCATTGCCTAAAATCAGGAAACTTTCCCGTTCCGAGTGACTCATTTCACTCTCGTTCTAGAAATACACCTATCCCCCGATTTATACGGTATTTACACGATTTCGTCGAACCTAAATCACATCCGTTACTATTGAGTGATGAAAGTATCATGCCAATCAAGAAATAAAGATTAATCGTATACGAAGGTGATAACAACAATTAAATTTTTAGTTCAATTTTTTAATTTATATTTCTTGTTTCTATATATAAAATGAATTACATACATGTACCTTTGTATTTTTGTCATTTTATGAATAGACCCTTATTTTTATGTTTTTTAAGACATATTTGGTTTCATTTTAGGTTGAAATAAATGACTGAATTGCGCACATTATGTTTGCTTTCGATTTGCACAATTTTACGTATAAAAATTTACAATTTTGATTTACTTGGTTTTCTAAGGAACCTATCTTCATTGTAAATCGGAGGATAGGTGTACGTACTAAGGGCACAAGAACGGGGGTTGACAGCACAGAGGGCGTACGCTGACTGGAGTGTTAATTTTTTTGCTATAAACAATCGATGTATCGTATTGAAATGTGGAAAAGTGAGCGTTCGAATTCCTCCACATAAAACCAAATAACTTCGGGCCGCAAAAGTAGTCGATTCAATCAATGCTGTAATCATTCAAAAATCGCACACATGTAGTGCTACATGCATTTGGTGTTTCTTCAATTCAACCTAAGTACAGCAGTCGGTACTTCCCGTTGATAGTAGCATAACATTAAAACAACGATTTCGATTGTGAACTTCCATCTTCGGGAATTTCTTGCGTTGTAACAATCATTTGAAGCACAGTGACTCCAAAAAGTGGTCGTACTCTGTATTACAAGGAAATTCACCGAATTCTGAAATTCTGATTTCAATGAAACGTTATGTGTGTATAGAGAGAGCATAGTGTGTCCTGGATGGAGCAATTTTTTTGGCGGCAAAATATCTTTTAAGGGGGCTGATAACGAATCTCAAAATTTCACCCATTTTTCACGCTTTGAATACAAGCTTTTCTGTATTCTTTTTTTTATGACAGGGCGATAGAGTATTAAAAATTAAACATTTTCTATTTAAAAGGTTTTGCTTCAGCAAGTACCATTACAAAGTTATCTTTAAAAAATGAGAGAAAACTCAGAAACTTCAACGCTGGTTTCACCTCTTTAAAATGGCATTTAGATGAAAAGAAGAGATTAATTCATACGTATACTATTACGATCTACATACCCACAAAGTTTTATCAAATACTTCTGTTAGACTCGGAATTTCAGGGTTAAACGAATTTATTTGTTACATAGTGTACGAATACTTTGTGGAGCCACTGTATATCACGGCAGACGACAGTCGCGATCTCAAATTCAACGACGCACAGTAGGGTATTTTCCCCGAAAGGCCGGAAAAATTATATATATTCACTCAATTTTTAAACTGACATAGTTTTGCTGAAATTTATACAAATTGGATAAAACAGGTACGACTTTGAAGTTAAAAATTTCTAGCTTTTGATGGTATAAAGGATATTTATAGAAATGGCTAATCATTTTTTTTTTTATTTTGATTGCGAACATTATTTTTATGTTTTTCGTTTTCCAGTTTTTTGTAAATCAATTTTCAAATTAACCCTTTTCATTCGAGAACTTTTTCGCTCGAGCGAACTTGCAACTCGAGAGGAGTCTGGCTGTTATTATCGTTATTATGGTTATTTATTATTATTGTTGTTGTTGTTATTATTATTATTATTATTATTGTGTGGGAGTCTTTATTTGTGAATTATTACACGTGGTAATATGAACTGATTGAACGAATGACTGACTGAGTAACAGATTGATAGATTGACTGAATAACTGATTGTAACTGTGATGTGTGTGCGATTGCGTGTGACTGTGTTGAGTGATTAATTGTAACTATGTGTCGCGCCCAGTGAAGTTTGCCTTTTATATTCCCTGGACATGTCGAGAGGGGGAAAATGTGGAGACATGGAAGGGACTCTGCGAGTGTTTTCCAGATTCTAATGAGGCTGCAATCAAACATCCGTGGTAATGAGGGTCGGCTGACGATTTGTTGTAAAGTGTTTGATGCAGCCCCATAGAACACCCGCAAGGGTTCCATGTCACCACAATTGGTTATCGGTATTGTTATAAGAGTATTAATATAGGGAAAGGGAGTATCGAAGGAGTAAGCATAAGTAGGTAGGGAGAGTGAGTGGGATAGCGTGATGAATGGTGTGAATGGGATAAGTTTAAGTTAAATTTAAGTGAAAGATATGTACAAAAAACGGAAGCTTTGTATTCATATATGGAAAACAAATAAAGAAATACAATATAATACACCATTTCATTAAATCAAAGGCCATTGAAGTTGACTACACGAGAACGGAAGAGATGATTGCCGATCCACTCACCAAAGGCAACTCATGTTGTATGCCAACGCATAATATTACCTTAAGTTAAGACTACCTACTCATGCTCCAGTAAACATCCCAAAATCCTTTCCCGATACCCGATGATTTCACCCTCCTGAGTCATTTCTGAACCTTGTCCGCAACACCTCATCCCTTACTAACCACTATCCCAAAACAACCCCCACCTCTCCATTTTAAAGTTATAAAAGCCCCGAATCCTTCCCTGGAAAAAAAGAACAGTTTGGATCGTCTTAGGACTTACGTCTGTACCGAATCTTACTCCGATATTCAAATAAAACCTTCGTCTTTTATTTCGCTGGAAGTTACATTACTTTTATATATAAAAATAACCTGCGAACTACGGCGGAATGCAACACTCAAAACAATTTGTAGATTGCGTCTGAAACATGGGTCTGACAAATATTGCGTAAGAAGGAGTGTTAAAATAAATGTACGCAAATGCCACACAAGACAGCACTCTGTTGACTACATATAGGAAAATTCTATTTTAATGATTTTAGTAGAGCAAAAGATGCGACTCAGGTGTGAATAAATAAAAGTGAAGTGATTAGAATATTAATTAATGTATAGTTAAAACGATTTAACATTAACAACTTAAACGACTTTACAACTTAAACAACTTCTACGTTCACAGTCAAAGCCTTTCTTCTACGTTAGTCAAACACTTTCTGTCACGCGCTCGCATTTTCCCCGTAATATATTCTTCCACCTAGAATTTTTCAGTCGCAACGTTTTCTTAAGTGCTCATCTTTCACGCTTTAGAAACATTCGAGTCCAAACTTTATGCGTTCACACGACAATCACCCAACTGAAGTACTCTTCAGACTTTCCCAAACTCACATCCACTCGATCGTATTCCTACATACATTCGTAGTCGAGTCCGCTATCTATGTTTGTCTATGGTTCTAACCGCTTACATCGTTACACTATTGTTTCATCGTCCTCTGTAAAGCCATAACTGCTGCATTTCTACTCTATATTAACACGTTCCATGCCACGTGTACCACCGGTGGTACACGCAGTCATATTTATTTAATGCGCTGAAAACATATATTTTATTACAAATATAATTCTGTAAACTATATTTCTACCTAAAAAATGAAGCATTATACAAGATGCAGTATAGAGCAAAACACATAAGTTTATTTAATTGTTACATATACAATAAATAATGATTACATTTAATGGTGCATTTAGTCAAAATATCAAATGGCATAAACGACAAGTCAGGCAAAATTGGTTTGGCGCGGAACGTGTTAAATACATGTAGGAGCCAGAAATTACCCATAGATTTATTAAGTTTTATTTATACTAATTAGGATTTAAGATTATGAAGGTTTAGTGGCGAAATTATTTCGTGGGGCGGCACTGCCTGCGCGGAGGGCAGAAGATCGTGAGCGAGCGAAACGGAGTTGTAAAAACGATTTTGTCACGAAATGTTTCCTTTTTTTTTACACAAGACGTCCATCCTTTGTTCACTCCGTGCGCAATGTTCATGTAATTGTAACCTAACTCTCTTTTGTACTATTTTTAAATATATAATCTTTTATTAATTGTTTCCTACATACATATATAGATAGTGCGTCTAATTCAGTTATTCACCGGCGAACCCATATCCCTTTTCATCAAAATGTATTTAACCATATGTAGATTATTAAACGATAAATACTTTGATACTCCAGTTTAATTTCTTCCGCCAAATTACGCCTCATTGCGCCAAATGGAGCAACCAAGATGAAACACCCACAAGACAAATATATCATTCAAGAGATAAGCAGGAGCCTGCGATCACCGAGCCATGGAACAATCCTGAAAGAAGAATATTTGAGGCCATCAGTGTGAGTGAAAAAACGAAATTAACACAGTTTATTTGAATATGCAGGTAACATCAATCGATGAAACACAAAGACGATCACTTCAATTTTTTTGTAACATTCTCATATTTTTTAACCAGATACAGATCATACATCGCCACATTCTTTCCACTACATGAAACTTAAGGTCTATATACAGTCAATCCTCCTATAACGCGGTACTCTCAGAACGCGGTTTCCATATAACGCGGAGCTGAAATTGCGACAGCCCTCCTATAACGCGGTACTCTTACAGCGCGGTTTCCGTTCAACAACGTCCCATCAGTTATTTCCGTGCACCCAATGAATGATTTTAACTGGATATGTTTATGTAAACATTCAAGCTTATCTCTTAGCCGTTTACGACATCGGTTTCAGTCGTCTCAGAGCTCTTTCACAGTACGTTTCGTTGGTAACCAATTCTTTCCAAAATTTTGTTGCTGGCACTTCCAAATCTTGATTTACAAGATGTGAAAAAAGGGCTAAATTTGACTAAAGAATTAGAACTTCATTTCATTCAAACTGATCATTCAACGGTGCGCTGCGCAAAGTTTAAAAGAGAGTTAACATTATTCCTACCACAACCGGTCAAATGACCGTTTTTAAAATTTCGATTAGAATTTTATAGATACAACGTAATTGAATTGCCTTTAAACTTTAGACTTTTTCTCAAATACTCGTATAATACATTTTTCAATATTCACTTCTGTTTTCATTGTTTATTTTTTGAGAAAAATTTGTAGTCTGTCTTACGTGGGAATGTCGCAGTAGGAATAAGTACACGTGAAATGACGGTAGGAATAGTGTTAAGAAGTTGCTTAGCTCCCTATAGAGAGATTTTAGGGGAGTTAGAAAAAAAAGCTACTTTAGGATGTTAGGATCTTGAACTGGGTATTAAAAGAGATATTAACGGCGATAAACTATTTATTAATAACCAAACAAACACACAGAAAGATAACTTTGAATTATATGAAGAAGTCGCGAGAAGTGCAGAACTGCCTGTACTGGCGGCTAGCTGCTAACTGCTTTTTTAGGCGTCCGCATTTCGGCTCACGTCGGAAAGGGACGCTACGACAACACTTCCAGAAAAACTGGGAAAGGGGGGCCAGGGAGAATCCCTGGGACCATTCCGTTACGCCGGCCCAATGATTTCGCTCAGTGCCGGCAATAATGGTCAATACGCTTATTTTATCTACCCAGGTACAAGGACCTTTATGCGTACCCTACACTACAATCGAAAACCAATGTGAAGATGAACCAAGCGAGGAAGACATTTTACCCATTAAAAGAAGACGAGTTAGGCGACTCATATTTGACAGCGAGGATAAGTGTTAAAAGATTACATAATTTTACAAAAGTCTTTCTTCTTTTTGTTGGAAAACAGTTTTTTTTGTTTAGTTCTTGTTTCATTTTTTTTATCATTTCCTTATATGAACTCTTCAATTCAATAAAAATAATTTATAATTTATCTTATCTTTTGTATTTATTGGTCTCCATATAATGCGATGTGATTTGTACTAATTCTGAGTTTCTTATAGCGCAGTTTCCATACAACGCGGTAGACGGTATCCATACAACGCGCTACGAATTAGCCTGGTTTGTACGGTTAAATCCGAGTTTCTTATAGCGCGGTTTCCATATAACGCGGTACGCACTCACCGCGTTATAGGAGGGTTGACTATATATTGTCTTTCGCATGCACTTGCCACACTCATCCATCCATGCAACCATTCCTCATCACTCTCATACCACATATTCCATGAACCAACAAATCACCATAATCAGGAGATTAGCCCTACACCTGACCACCGCCATAGGTATAAAAAGGAAGAGGACCAGGCAAGCGACGATTTTCAGCTCTTACTTTTGATCTTCAATTTCGACTTTGACTTACAATTTAAGACCATTGTGTATCAAACAGCCGAACAAAATAGATTTGTTTAAAAACCGATAGTGGATTGTTGTATTTCCGGTGAGAAGAAATACCGTAACACGAGGTTTATTTAAAAAGTTTATTCTTAAGAGTGAGGTCGAGCGGGGACTGTCGTGGACTGAACTCTAAGTGCTGATGATCTGGAATCTGGTACCTTTAAATGTTAGGAAAAGTAGAGTGGTAGGGATGAGATAGGATGAGGAAAATTTGGAGTTCAAGGGGTACGGATGAGTTAGCGGCCAAAGGACGTGGATGAGTCAGTAGAAAGTGAGGGTTCAAGCAGTACAATGTTTGGAATAGGATGACTATTGGACGGATGACTGTTGCGATAGGATAGTTGATAGGAAGGAACGATAGGAATCCAACAGGATCTCTCGCCCGTAATAAATTAAATTTGTGAAAATGAATTGGCCACTCTTGGCCAGCACCGTGCATGTTATAGCAGCCTTCGGTAGAATAATATATGTTTGACTTGATTTTATATTTACAAGTTAATAACGTACAACATGCACGTTACCGCTCGATGGAAACCGCGGGAAGGTGGTGGTTTCTTCCATCAGGAGGGAAATGCAAACAATTTAATATGTCCATGTCATACCTCTGCATTGGTAGTGCGTGCTGCATGCCCGAGGTCTGCGAGGAATTATTACGTGGAGTTGCATCTTTTATACAGGGCATCTCACGTAACTGGAACAGACTGTACCGCCTAAACGGTTGGGAATAGAAGAAGATATAAGTGAAAATTAAGTGGTATCAGATGGCGCATAACATGCATCTAATTTTATGCACTTTTGAGCATCGGTGCATCAAAAAACTGCAACCGCACTTTTTTTTAAAATGGAAACATATATTTTTAACTGAACTAGTCGATGTAGTTTCTTGTGCTCTACAT
>JAOPTO010001405.1:0-56374 GCA_033822845.1 Tetrapedia diversipes | reverse complement strand
CGTGTGTCGAATTATAGTGGGATAATTGCAGTGATCCGATAGTAGTAGTAGTATATTGGTGTCTCTATTGTATTGGTGTATGGCCACCAGGCTAACCTAATACATCAAGACGATTTTTATCTATGTTTCCTTCTTTATACGATAACAAGACTTCTGAGTACAAGAGTTCAGTAGCTTCGAACATCACTGAAAGAATCCCAGAAAATACCGGACTCATGGAACCGGACCAAAATCTTATGCAAATGCTATAAAATATGAAAACACATCTACTAAGGACCAAGTCATTATCCTCCAGTCGGTGGACGGAATTAGTATCAAAGATTATACCTGCACACTAGGGAAAACAGTTGAATCCAAAGCAATTAAATACCAACATATCCAGAATTTCTAACAGAAGAATCTGTATATATCTTGATAAAAAATAAACCGTCACCTCCCTCATCTCCCAACATAAATCGATCATAATAAATAATAATGAAATTGAATTAAGGCCGATGATACAACCGGCACAACGTATCATCCTCTTAAATGTCTCTCCTACCACCCCCAATACTGAAATTCAAAATGAGTTCATGAAAAACAACATTCGGATATGTTCGAAAATTTCATCGTTAAAAGCAGGTATATCCGATCCTGAATTTTTCCATATCTTAAGCTTTATGAGACAATTACATGTACACCCAGAGGACGTTAAAAACTTCCTGGCTCCTTTATTATGAATATCGATGACACGTCTCACCGAATATTCGCTAATATAGGTACATTAAATTGCTTCGTTTGTAAGGAAGAGGGGCACATTGCCAAACAATGTTGTAACATTCAAACAAATGGAACTGAAGATAACATAATAGCTATTACATCACCTACTCTAACTCAAATGACAACTCCTTTGATAAATAAAAAATCCATGATAGATCTTAATCGATCAAAAATTTCTGAATTACCGACAACTAATACAGGAATTAAAAGACCACTCTCATGCACTTCAGAAACAACTTCAAGCAATTCAAACATAAACGAAGAAAGTTTCAAACACCCAGAAATTGCTGTGAGAAAGAAGATCGTTAGAGTAAAAGAATATACGACCAGCATACTCATCCCCTTCTGAAAGCAAAATAGAGGAATTGCTTAACTCCGCTAAAAGCATAATTGATAATCCCGAAAATAAGTTTATTCTTAACTATACCTAATTATTAAGTTTCCTAGAAAATTCTATTGGAACTGCAAACCCAACCGAAGTAGCATATGAATGCACAAAAAATATGCCGGAATTAACAAAAATGCTTCATAAAATCTATCCATTCCTGACTGGACGAAGTATCAAGAACAGAATACACAGGCTATCCAAAAAACTCTCGAATAAATTACTGGATGATTCTGGACGTTGAACATCAAACTGATACTTCATAACGTACTATTATATACTTTTCCTTAAATTAAATAATCATCAATAATCAATAAATGAGAAAATCATGTAATAGAACATTAACGTTATTACGTTATGAACAGTTCCAAATTATTATAAAGCAATATAATCCAATAATAATATGTCTACAAAAAACAAATTTTAAAAAAAGTCATCACCCAATTCTACGTAATTATGAAATTTTTACAAAAAAAAACAGAGAAAATGACAAATACGAGGGTTACGAGGATTACGCATGAACATTTACTAAAAAAACAGAACCCACCAATTTGCAATACCTGTCGTACCAAAATCACTGTTCACCACCTTCTATGAGATTGTAGAAGATTTAAAGCCTATAGAAAAAAACATAAAATTATCCCCCACACGGCACTGACTTCAGAAAAGGATGTAAAAAACACATTGAAATATCAATTCGACTCCAATCTAACTAACAAAATTTAACCCACTATTGAACCCGTCGCTAATGACCTGGTTGTCGATGCGTCGTTAAACACCCACAGAAAAAAAAATTCTCAAAGAATAAGTTGAAAATACTTTCAAGATTTTGCTGTTTAAATTTTTCCTAGTAATTGCCATATGGTTGTGTAGGTTAATATGGTTCATGGATGTTTGCTTAAACTTCTTTTAAAAATTCATCATTAAAATCATCAAAAACTTAAATGAAATGAAAGTACCTTTGGAATATACAATTTACTATTCGAAATACTTAAATTAAATCTTTACTAAAATATACAATAAGAGATATCACTTAAAACAGAGATACCTGTTTCTTTTCTTTATTTGCCAGGATTATCAGAAATAGTTCCTCTAACCTACGTACAGAACATGAATATATTCTAATTATTGATATTTTAATGAGTGATTCAAAAGCAAAACACCATTGTATCTTGTTTCAATTTTTCTGAATTAATCTTCTAAAAATTCTAACATTATTTCTTGACCAATTCAATACTTCATCTGTAATTTTCAAAATGCTGAGTACGCTATAAAAAATATTTTCATTCCAAAATCAATAATAATTAATTTAACAATCAAACTTAAATTCATCGATTCTGAATATACTAACATAAATGCAATCGTAGTATTACCTATATACGAAATAATGTGATACACAAGAAGCGGAGATGGTTCATAATAAGTTTCTTTGTGAACAAATGGAGATGGATGCTTATAAAAAAACTTGCTCTACGTAGATATGTCAAGAGATTGTATTATCGTTCGATTTACCCTGCAGAATTTTGTAATTAATACCGGCGTAAAAAAGATTTTAGAACAAACATTTTTGTGAATAAAAAAATTAAGACTGGTATTCCAATACTTAGGATAAATAAACCAATTGGCCTTACAAAGTAGCACACTGTTTAATTGAATTACCAAATTTTATACTGAAGCTTTTCTAGCATGGTATAATTTTCAAAAACTTAGAACATGCAAAACCTTTAAACACCTTTAAGTACGAAGTTGGGTTATCAAATTCGAACGTTAAAAAGAAATTAAAAAAGTTTTGCGTTTGCAGTTACTTTGGAGCGTAATAACAAAAGTCAATATTTTGCCTGATGTAAAATAGTAAGTGTCATTGCAGAGTAGAAAAGGTACAATGTTGGTTATCTCATCTATCTCCCATAGAAATTGTTGAAATTGGAATTGATATAACCAATAGGAACATTCTTGATGGTGATTGCTTGTATACAAAGTTATACGCTACTATTGCCGAAAAATTTCCTAATATCAAGATAGAACATGTATTGTACTTTTAATAATGGTCGAAAAGACAATATCCATGAATCAAGTCATATAGCAAGATGTAATAAACAATGTAGAACGAAGCAAACCGAGGATCATTCTTGCCATCGTACTTGGTCGAATATCCAACTTTTCAGGTTTATACAACGCTTGGCATGTGGTGAACAGCGTTTGACTAAAAAATTCATCCGTGAGATGTAAACGAAACAATTTCTGAAGCCTTGTAAATAAATTTACCTTTTCAAAGGCATTAGTATATATATACTTGTGCGTAAAAGTATGTTTAGTTTACCTTTTAATTCAAGCATCATTACAAAAGGTAAAATGAAAATTTGAGTAAATAACTATTCATTAGAAATAGGGTTCAAGAACCTGGTTCAAGAACAATCCTAAATCACATGCCAAAAAGATTGATTTTGTCTGGCTATAATAAATAAATCCTTTAAGAGACTAAACAGGAGTTTGTCTTTGCATAGGCAGAATCGATAAGTCCAATTATAGAAACAGAAACGAATGAAAATATTTTGAAGCAGAATATCCTAATTTATTGTTGAAAATCAAACAGTTTTAATTAATTACCATATGATGGTGCTGCAAACTGTGTCCGTTTTAGACAGATACATTAATAATTGGTATCACAGTAAGCCAATGCTGCAATGGCGTCGTAACGTTAGCAGCGAGATTGAATCGCTGTCAAGGGACAGAATTGGCGTTGTACTCTCTTCAATGACAAAGTTTATTGTTGTATACCCGCCAGGTTAATTGATTTTGATCAATTCAGACCTCTCTACTACCCATCTCGGGGTTACTAGTTTCAATTAAAGCTTTGCTACCATAAGCATCTTCAAAAAGTGACTGATTCACTCTCCTTCCATCTTGCGTAGTTACAATTAAAGACTGTCATCACTAAACATAGACAAATAGAAAACTATACTTCTATATGTTCTTTAAGTGCATGTACATATATGTATATATATACGTGTCTTCGTAATTTTCTGATGCATAGGAGTGTTACATTCTGTGTAGGAGTCGGATTGCAGGGTTAATTTTATTTCCTAGGGGACTGTCGGTCACTCTACATCACCTTGACGTCCTTCGACACGGTGAATTAGAAGACACCAATTAGAATAGATGACATCAAACGATGTAAGTCAAGCTCTGTTTACGGTACAAACCCATATTAACGTGTGCACTCGAAAATTGATCGTTCGATTCTACCAATCATCCGATTAATTGTCAATCGGTATCGAGTTTCGTCTTTTCCAGCACGATCCAGATTGAAATGTCGTTCCGCTACAGAAAAGATCACGGATGAGTCCTTTGGGGAACGTCTCGAGAAAATAATATCTGACGTGTATAGAAGAAATATATAGCGCGGGATAGATGGCGCCAGATTCGCCTACACAACAAATGAAACATACAATTCACGAGTTTCGCTTTCTTTCCCTGCTTGTTCGTTGCCAAAACTTCTTCGTGTTCCTCGTAAATTCATAGAAATTTTTATCAGACAAAAATCATCAAAACCCGTTTCACGTTCGAAGATTAGACTTTCGGGTATAGAGACTGTTTCGTCTATCGACAGCGATGCTAAGTCAACTGAACACTGACAAATCCCGACGGATTCTCTTGTTTGCTCTCGCAGCTGGTTACATGTCTCGTTACTCTAATTTCTCGGGATACCTTGAAGCCAATGATGACCGAGTCCGAAGAAACCTCCGCCGAACATGGAGAACATCCGATCCGTCGAGTTCAAAGCCATTGACTTGCTGTGCCTTTTAACCTTATTATTTTCTTGTCTTTTTCCCAAACTTTCTTGAAAATCACTGAGTCATCGAACACCAAGGAAACTCTCCAGAAATTGCACGCATAACAAACGCTTCACCGTAACGTTATGCTACGAAATCAACGACTCGACAACAAACGTGCGCGTGATAAGATTTATATAAGTTTTGCGCGATTGCGAGCAGATCATCGGAGAGGTTTGACGGAGGGTGAGAAGTTCGATATGAAAATGGAGGACGAGAAACTCGAAGGGATGACGGGCGATCGAGGAGAGGTAAGAAGTGCACGAGGTTGCGGTGATATGGAGGTATCAGAAACACAACGGCTCGCTTCTTAACCGCACGGCGGTTCAGAGTCGACTGGCATCCGGAGGGCTTCGACGACTCCTCCTGCTGGTAGCTCGGTGCTCGGTGGTCCTCTCTCGCACTACCAGGCGCAGACGCTGCAAAACAATCGTCGTGCCGCCACGATCTGTTATTCTCGCTTTCCACCGGTGTACACGTCCCTTTACCTCCTTATGCTTCCTTCTTCTCTTCCACCAATCTCGCCTCGTTCTAATTTGTGTGTACAAACACCACCCGTTCATTTTCACGGTCTTAAGTTTCACTTTAAGTCGTACTCTGTCCTTAGTTTCCCATCTTTATTGAACGTTTATAGGTATACATCGTAAGCTATAAGAGTATACATCTTATTGAATAAAGAAGTAAGTACACTAAGATAGGTGTTGTTTCTTTTTCTACTCAAGAATTCACACCACCTTCAGAATGGCACAATAATATTAAGAAATCACAAACATCGTATACACGAACTTAATTAATAAGTGCTAAAATAAATACAGCGGTGTACAAATATTTTCTACAGATGTTATAAGTTCTACGTTTTCGTTTTGAATTGTTATCGCTTCATGTTGTTTTTCTTATGGACTGCTTTTATCGTGCAAACTTACTCTTAAGGCTGTAGTAGTGAACAAAAGTTTAAGACGAGAGAACAATATGAAACATAGCTTTATGGTTTGCAAATATTGTCTGTCGTTATTCATTTTTATTGCTATTATGGCAGAACACTACTTATTGATTAGCATAGAATACGAATTTTGCTTACCGTGCTGTTTCTCATAAATTTATTTATTTATTTTCTTAACTCTTTAGTCTTAAATTTTTGTCCGCTACTGTATACACAGTTACATCCACCTCGTACCCGTGCACTATACAGGCGATTGATATAAATGTAGAAATTCATACTTCTTATTAATAATTTTTATTTCTTTTTATCAAATGTTCAGTAGAGCTGTCTACAAAATAGTTTTATTTTTCAATGGTTAAATATATAAAACTCGAATGGAATAACAGAAAAATTAGTTAAATCCGTGTCGAACTAATTGGTGGAAGTGATTAGACACAAATGTCATCAAACAAAATATTAATTCATTGCATTTTGTAATTTCATTTAGTCTTTATGACTAGTTACATTCCATCCCTTTTTTAAATGTTCTTAACGAAAGAACAATAAAACTGGAAGTGATGAGAAATCGTAGGAATTGTAATCGTCGATAAATAAATACAAATTATTAATCAGCTTCACAATACATAATAATCATTTATATGGTAAAAGCTTTTGCATTTTATATTTTCTTATTTCATTATCTATAATTAATAAACATTTTAATATATGTACTTTCGCAAACTTTGATGTAAGATATATGCAGGATTGCAAGATTATTACATATACTAAATTAAACACAGCTATATTTGCTTCCATTAGTAAAAGTACTCAGTACTCCGTTTAACAAAATTACATAGCCTTAAATGTGTACTATATAACTATAATTATAGAAACTTTAAAATGCCTGTAAAAATAATTCCTTATGGATATTAATTATTTTTATAAAGGAATTCTGAATTGAACCACAATGAACTTTTTCCGCATAGAGTATAGATATATGAATAATAGATAATATACATAATATAATATAATATAGATATCGATAATATAGATGGAGAATTTTTATTTCATAATTAAGAAATTAAGAAAATTTTGTTCCAACCAGTTTCTTTCATTCCTTTTGAGTCGTGTCTCATTACTGTAAAAGACGTCCTGGTAATGATAGAAGTAGCAACCATTCCTTTGAATTTTTCATTTTCATTATTAACTTTTTAGTCTCCAGTCGCTCTCATTTTTCGTTTTAAACGTTTATGCAACATACGTACATTCATCTTGTGTCATTTTCTTTACATTTGTCGCTTTTAAATTATCACCTTAACACATATACTCACGCGCGTGTACAAAAATGCATAATATTTACACATATATGTATATATTTCAAAAGTTATCTAAAAGTTAAAGAATTTTATAAAAAAATCATTAAATTGGCATGAATCATATTAAATAAACAGACTGAAAGAATATTGACAGATTTTCTTTAGCATTTCGTTGCGTATCTTAAATAACAAATATTTATGTTCGTCTTAAATATTCGGTTATAATATTATATCTTTCGTTATTTATTACAAACATGAATGTTGTATATATAAAACGATCGTCTTTTCTTCTTTCTAATACGTGTCAGTTACCTATCAATATTATCTTGGTTACAAAGTAACATTGGCATAACATACAAAAAGCATTAATAGACAAAATTACTCCAATCTACGGGTTACATTGATCTAATGTTAATTCTGTTATACATATGAACTACGCCAATAATATAGATTTCCTTACAATTCACGTACGTACATTATTACAGTAACATTATTTAACAGTAATGTTAGTACACTGTACTATATTTTATGCGTTATATTTGAACTAATAATCTAATATAAAAATTGTTTACAAATAGTGTATTCGATCTTGCTGTAAAATAGAATTTCTTTAGGCAGGAAGAACATAAATAGAAGATTCAGTAGATAAATAGTTCAGATTGCTATTTTTCATTCTTACTTCAAATAAAAGGATTTATCTGTTAATAATGTATTTAGCATAAATAAAAAAATTAAATAATAAAAACTGAGAACAAAAATTGTATTACAACTGGAAACTGCTACTGATATCAAGAGAGATATCGCAATAAAAACGGAAATTCATTTCTACTTTTACAAAGAGTTCTTTTTGAATATTACATTTTCAACGTATACAAAAGATAGTTGTACACATTCATGTTTCTCTATGAAACATTTTTTGATTAAATCCTATATTTCGTTTCTAAAACATAAAATTTTTATTATCGCATAACAGTAATTTCAGATAAAAACATGCCTAACGTATCTAAAAGAAATTGACAAATTTTTAGATACCAAAATATACTACATGAACACATTTGCCCGAATACTTTTTTAAACTTGCCGTACATCTTCAAATTATAAAGAATTATAGATAACTTTAACTTTCTACATTTCAGGCATCAGTATGGTAACATTACAATTAAAATCATTTTATTTCATTACCAGCAATGTTGTCATTGTTATAGTTTAACTATATTAATAAAAATACAGAAGTTAGATCATCCTTTGATTAGTTTTACACGAATGTCTTGTATGTATGTACTTGCTACTAATATTTTACAAAAATATTAGAATGTATTTATGAATCTGATTTTACAATTCTCAGTTTAAAGGGATTCATTAAATCATTATAACAGGATAATCGATAATATTTTCAACTCAATTAAAATATTAAATAAAGTAAAAATTTTATATCATCTTTGTTTAACGATTAATATCCTCCTGAATTCATTTCTAAGGAAATGTAACAAAAATAACTGCTATACTGTACCATCATAACTATTCGCTATTAACGCTATTATCTATTCATAAGATATATTTACAAAATTATGTGTAACTTATAATATTGGCAATACAAGTAATGCTGAATTATGAACTAATATTCAAATGAAATTCGACAAATACAGCAAAAGAATATTGTAAAAAGAATATTACAATAAATGCGCAAAGTAGAAAGAGTTGAATATTTAGGTTTAAATATAACATCTAGAAAATACAAAATTACTTATTAGAAGTATTAATTTTATTATATTTATATGCGTAAATACCATAAACAATAAAAATTTCAGATCTCCCAAATGGGAGATACACAAAAGTTTGTATATGCATGCCTGATTTTCGAATAACCTTTAAAAAATCGCTCACAGCTCGAACTCAAGCCCTCTTTCGAATTTATTTTGTCAGTTTCTCACTTTCGCATTTGCGTAACTTTTATCATTGCATTATGTATGCATGAGATTTTGTCAGTTTCTGTGGTTTCACGGCTAACCTTTTTTTCCACATCGAAAAAGCTCGCCGATAGTTACTTTCACTCTCTCAGGCGTTTTCGCCTTATGTCCGTATGAAGTACGTGTATCGAAAAATATAAATCGAAAGTAAAACGGACGCATTTCGAAACTAACAAACGATTTATATTTCTTCTCATTTTATTACTTTTTACCTGATATGTTCGATCCACAAACTTTCGTCTCTGTAATAAATGCATGCAACTTAATATATGAAAAATATATGCAACTTAGTTTCCTAACCTAAAGTGACCAAAAATTATTTTTTTTATTGATCACAGCTGTTCTTCTTTTTAGAAACATTTCACTTCACTTACGAACAACGTAGTGTGTCGCATTTTAGTTCCTGAGTCTATCGTGTTCCATTTTTATTTTTATTATTATTTTTTTTTTATTTGGTTGTTTAATGTCGCATCAACCGCTTGTGAGTTATTAGCGACTTAGGTAGATTATAGGCTGTTATACAGTTTAGTTTATTTTAAATATTGTATCAAATTCTCCATCGTGTTGTTGTCTGTCAGAGCGGGTTTTAAGTTATGTTCTAGTTGATTTGTAGTGTACTTTCTGCAGTCCAAGATAATGTGGTCCACTACCAAGGGCACTTTACATGTTTCGCAGATTGGAGGATCCTCTTTGTGAAGGAGGTGTAGATGAATGAGTTTCATATGTCCTATTATGATTCTCGAAATTTTGACTTGGCTGAGTCTCGACAAAGTGCAGGCGATGCTCCTTCTGAAGAAGTCGTTCTTTATAGCTGTTACTCGTGGTTTGGATAAGGATTCCCACGTTTTGTTCCAGTTGTCATTTATTTTCTTTTTCAGAATGTGGAGTGTAGTTTTAGCTGGTAGGCTGTTATTGTGGTGGTTAAGATTGGTTGAGTTTGCCACTTCTTTAGTCAGTTTATCTGCTTTTTCATTCCCTGTAATGCTAATGTGGGAGGGGTCCCAAGTTACAATGATTCTATTGTTTCTTTTTATTGATTTGATGAGATTCTTGGCATTGTTGGATGATTTGATCGTTTGTCCACGGATTCTGGATTAGTGAAACGACATTTATGGAGTCGCAAAAAATAATAAAGTTTTTGATTTGGTCTATGGATGTAAGTTCAATGGCGTGTTTAATCGCATTGAGTTCGCAAACCAGGATGGGTGTTTTGGGGTGGAGTTTTACTGATTCGTTTATTTTATTGCCAACGATTGCATAACCGGAGCCGTTTGTGGTATGGGATCCGTCTGTATATATAATATGTGTGTGATTTAGATATGTTCCTTCTAACTCAAGGAATAATGACTTTAAGATAAATGGGCTATTTTTTCTTTGACTGTGATTAAGTAATGTGCTGTTGCTTTCTATTGTTGTAATGGTCCAAGGAGGTAAATTCTGTATGGATCTTCTCGTTGTAGGTTGAATTTCCATCTCTAGATCATCTAGATAGTTCTTTATCCTATGGTAGAAGGGAAGAGGGTTTCTTTTTTTCGTTGTGGAAGGGTAAAATTGTTCTGTTTAAACGTGTTTTGATATACGGGGTTTTGAGGAGTGGAGGAGACTTTGGTTGCGAACTTAATTCTTAGAAATTTTCTTCTGATCTGTAACGGTAGTTCCAATATTTCACTTAAAATGCCGCCAATTGGGCTAGAATGAAAGACACCGACTACTATTCTAAGTGTACTGTTGTATATGATTTCTAGTTTTCTTAATAAGTTAGGATTGGCGGAGTTGTAGACGATCGAACAGTGATCTAACTTGGATTTCACTATTGCTTTATACGTTGATAGCAGTACATTTATATCTGCTTCCCAATTATTTGCTGCTATTGTCTTCAGGATATTGAGTCGTTAGTTGCTGTCAGTTTTGAGTCGAAGGTGATTCCTAGTAACTTAATGGAAGTTGTTTGTTTTAATGGCTGGTTGTTGAGAGTTAATTTTATGTTTGCGAATAGTTGTTTTCTGCAAAAGGTTATTGTTTCTGTTTTGGTACTGGAGAATTGGAAGCCTGATATTTGTGCCCATTTCTGTAGTTTGTCTAGGATTTCTTGGAGTAAGGTCTGGGTGGTACGGGGGTTTTTACCTTTCAATACGAGGGTAAGGTCATCGGCGAATAATAATCCCATGACTGGGTTGGATATGCAATTCAATACGTCATTTATTGCGATTAAGAATAGGGATACGTTTAGGACGGATCCTTGTGGTACTCCATTTTCTAAGATTTTTGGGAGAGATAGGGTATTGTTTGCTCTGACTTGAATGATTCTGGTTGTCAGGAAGTTGCTGATAAAATTGAAGATGTTCCCTTTGAGGCCGTAACTTTGGAGGAATTTTAAAATTCGGTTCCTCCAAACCATGTCGTAAGCCTTCTCGATGTCTAAGTATACAGCAGTCAGATGTTGTTTGTTGTCGGAAGCTTCATATATATTCATCTCCAGGTTTAGTAGATGGTCGTACATGCAGTGGAATTTCCGGAAGCCACTTTGCAACTTAGATATCAGTTGTTTATTTTCAAGAAACCATCGAAGTCTGTAATTAACAATTTTTTCCATTAATTTGCACATTGTGTTTATTAGTGTTATCGGTCGGTAGTTGTTCGGGTCTGTTGGTGTTTTGCCTGGTTTCAGGATTTGAATAACTGTTGCTTCGTGCTATCTGGATGGGAAGGTGTTATGGATCCATACCCAGTTAAATAGCGATAGCATGTAGCTGAGTGTTTCTTATGGAAGATTGATTAGAAATTTGTTCGGTATACCGTCGGTTCCAGGGCTGGTATTTGAGCACTTATTTAAGAAGTACCGTAGTTCTTTGAGCTGAAGAGGCATATTTAGAACGGATGTGGTAGATGGATCAAGATCTGTTAGTAAGAATGTCGTCTGTTTAGTTTTGATTTCCGTTTTGTAATTCCAGAATTCTTTGGTATAGTTATTGTCAATAATCTTAGCAAACTTGTTGCTAAGATTTCGGAGATTTCGTTTGGATCTGTAATGAATATTGTATTCTTTGATTATAGCAGGTATCACGAATCGAGTGGTAGATCCTTTGATTGCTTTTATCTTTTTCCAGATTGTAGAGGGTAATGTAGCTGAATTCAAGGATGATACATAGTCCATTCATGCCTGTCTTTTGCTATTTTTTAAGGTTTTGCGGGCTATCGCTCTGAGTTTTTTAAAGTTAACGAGGTTTTCGGTGGTTTTATGCTGTTTATATCTGTTGAACGCGTGTTTATAGTCTTTTACGGTTTGTGAGCATTGTTCGTTCCACCACAGGGTGTGTTTGGATTTAGGGTTACTGGTCTGTTTTGTTCTCGGTATAGCTATGTTCGCCGCATTTGTTATAACTTCTGATAATCGTTCCAGAGCTATATTTATGATGTTAGGATTTGCTGGATTTGCTGGATATGGTTCTACAAATTGAGAGGATAAGTTGATTATTGAATCATGGAACAGTAATAGATGGACTGTAGAGAGATAGGTTTATCGCACTGAAACGGTGAGATGTTGGGCAGAAAGTGCGGTTGAGTTTAGTAGTACAAGATTAGTTGAATTAATTATTTTTTCTATGGTAGTTCCTCGTTTATCAGTTTTATATGATCCACAGAGGGTATTATGGCTGTTTAGGTCTCCGAGGATGATATACAGTTTTGGTAGTTGATTGATTAATTGGGTTAGTTCGGATTCGTCTAGGAGTTGGCTATTTGGTACGTAAAGGTTACATATGTATAAATTTGTGGAGCATGTTATTTTGTTAACGAGGACTTCGAAGTTGGATGAGACCTTTATTTCTCCACTATGGATAGTATTGTTAATAAGGGTGGCTACTCCTCCGCTTACATGGGTGGACTGGCGGTTTTTGTTAAAGGTTTTGTAGTTTTTGATCTTGCCAGTATTCTGGTATTTGAAATTCGTTTCCTGTAGACAGATTATCTGGGGCTAGTAATCGGCAACTAGTAGTCGTAGATGTTCGAGTCGTCTGTAGAAGCTGTTAAGATTCCATTGAATTATTTTGAGTGGTGGATTATGTGTATGCATTTTTCTTTTTTTCTTTTTGTGTGGTTATAAATTAAGTGTGGTGGTGTAGGTTCTGATTTTGAAGAAGAGTGGATTGTAAGGGTATCTTTTTGCTGTGGTCTGTTTCTAATTTTTTAATAAGGTGGTGAATCCGGCTTTTTATACTCAAGTCTTGTAGAGAAGGGTGAATTAGTTTAAGCATATGGATTACGGCATTTGTGTCAGAACTGTAGTTTTTTGTGATGTCGGTTGGGTTTTCGTTGCCGATGGTGTTCTCTAGGAAGCTTTTCAGTTGGGTATAGTCGAGGACGGGGTTATAAGTGGGGTCATCTAGAATTTGTTTAGCTGGTTTAAGCAAATCATCCATTTGTTCTATAATTCTATCTAGCGATTGGTTGCGTTTAGGTTCCTTTTTTGTGTTGGCAGTTGTCAAATTATTATTCGAATTTGAGTTTTTGTTGCTAGATGTCAGTTTTGGATTGAATTCGATATCTGATTGACTTTCAGCTAAGATTGATAGCGGTCTTCTATGGTTGCTGGGGGATCGAAAGATTTCTGTGTCTTATGATGTGTCGTTGAGTGTATTGCTGGAGTTGATCGTAGCTGGTGTCACAATTTTCGTTTTCTTCTTGGTTTCCTGTTTTGGTTATGTTTTTGTGCGGTGTACTTGTAGTTGTTTGCGTTTTGTTGGAATATGTTGTTTGTTTAATTTCCCTAAGTGCGTCGTTGTTGTTGTTTTCTTTATCGTTAGCTGTATTATCCGTTGTTGGCTGGGTGTGTGAGGTGCATTGTATTGCAATATGTCCCTCTTGTTTGCATAAAAAGCAACTGAGTTTGTCGGTAGAGACGAATATTCGGCACTGTGTGTCATGATGGGTAAACAGGAACGATTCGGGAATTTTTTGGATTGGAATCATCTGGGTCTACATAAATTTGTCTTCTGTAACTCCTGATATGTGCGAAGTAAGGATCTTGTAGTCCGGCCCGGAGGAAAGTGAGTTTGGATGTTATTTTCATGTTGTTGTCTGTTAGGAATTTTTCAATGTACTCGTGCGATATAGTGGTATTCATACTATTAATATTGAGAGTTTTGTAGATGTTGGTAAATTGTTTCATTGTAGTTTTGCTGTCAAGGTAGATGCAGATCCTACTGTTGGATATGCGGGAGACGAATCGGATTGCATTGGGACCAGTAATTTTTGCTATGGCTTGTACATAATCTTTAACGATTATGCCGTCTATAGCGTCAATTATAATTGCCTGTTCTTTACTGGGAAATGAACTGTTAATTGTGGCTGACGCGTAGAATTTTGTAGGCTGTAGGTTTGTAGGTATCAGTTGGTTTCGAATCAGTGGATTATTTGTTTCCATGGTTGAGTTTCTGCGATCGAGAGTCTCCTTGGTGTCACTCATACAATGTACTATTCTGTCGTTAAAGCAGAATACCATGATATATCATCACGCACACAACACAACACAGTGACGCGGTGAGAGTTACTTTGTAAATAAATAAATAAACTGGCACTCGTGAGCGGCAATACACTTGTGCTCTGTTAGACTGCTCGAGAGCAACTTATTTTTATTTGTCAATTCTAATACTACAAAATTGTTGTTTTTTCTTTCTAGACACAATACTGAATAAAAGTTTTGAATAGATTGTTGTATCCAAGGAACATAAGAATTTATAAAAAAGTATTAATCATTTAAAGTTACTTTTATCAACAAATGAAATTAATTATTCTTATTTCTTCTTTACCTTCTTCTCAGAACATGTATAACAGTAGAGGAAAAGGTGGGAATATGGACCATCTTTTTTGTTTTAAAGGAAACATGTATTAAAAGATACACGAGTTAGAGTTGGAGATGGTAGTTCATAGATCTAAAATAATCTATCAATAATTCTTTTGTTTAAACGTTGAACTATTTTGAAGGCATGGCATTTTTATGGAAGTTCGCCAAAAAAAATGGTCTTAGTAATTGGGATGGGATTGCAATGTGGACCCGAGCGAAAAACGTAAAAGATCGTAACAAATTTTTGTTTAGTCTTTACGTTTGTTGCAATTTGTCCTGTGTACATTCGGCAAGACATTTTGGTTTTTGTGAATGACATGTGTGCGCAACCGATTCTACCGATTGCGTCTTGCCGTTCGCCAACTTAATCTTGAACGACTGATTCAATGTGGTGTTACGTGCTTCGCGGCGTGTTACCGTACCGAATGATGTACGTTGTGATTATTGAGGGGCACCGAACGATGTGCCAATGGCTTGATATCGATGTGCCGTTAACGGATTGCGACTTGTTGTAAGCGATATCTTTTTTTACGAGTGAATGCGTTTGTTATACTAGCGAATGCGTTTTTTTCGGCGCCGAAGTGACTCGTTTTTATATGGAGGAGTTCGACTGGTCACTCCTCCATACCTCAAGACGATACGCTAATTGGTTAAAGTCAAAAAGTCAAGACTCCAATCAGCGTATGCCCTGAGTACCACCTACCCCCGTTCTTGTGCCCTTAGCACGTGTTTCGAGAACGGGGGTGGGGCAAGTCACTCGGAGCGGGAAGGTTTCCCGAATCTAGGCGACGAAGGGGAAATTCCGCTGGGCCCTATGTGCCTCTCGAGTGCGGTGGTCGGCTGGGCGCCAGGTCTATTGAAAGTCCCTTATTTACGACACGGGCTTGGCTATTGAGGAGATACGGTTGACTCGAAATTAGGACCTTTGTCCCTCTGTGGACGTTAAGCGGGTTTGAAATTAAGCAGAAATACGCGACGGTTTCTTTATCCTCAAAAATAGCATTACCGGCACGCTCATGTCGTAAATATGCCAAGGAAAACTTCCCGCTGTTGTTCCGTAGGTCGGAACAACATGAGTGTGATATTCCTTGCGGATTAGCATTTTACAGATATTTTTATTTAATTACGTCTGAGCTTGCATCAGCAGGCCTTGGGAATGTTTTTTCTTTAATCTTCTAATTGCCTCGGTGATGTATAGAGTTTTAGCCAACATATTTGGATGGTTAGTTGTCTTTACTGTATGGTTGTCTGCGTGGAGTTGTATTTCCTCTTTGACGGAAGCAATTTGTAGGTGTCCTTTTAACTCTTCGTTTCTGATATATCAAGGTGCATCTGTTACCGTTCTTAGTATTATTGATTGCATAGCCTCCATTTTAGCTATGTGACTTTTTGCTGCTGTACCCCATAGTTGAATAATACCATATCTTCATGTAGCAGTTTGTTTTCGATACTTAATTTAGATTTCTTACTTGTCAGCCAGTACATCTCCTTCTTTTTGATTCCAATTTGGTTTATTTTCGTACGTATGTATTGTGCCCATGTTAATTTTGAATCAAGGTGAAGTTCTAGACATTTAACTACATTTGTTTGTGGAATTTCTTTATAGTAAAAATTATTTTTGGAATATTTGCTTCGCGGAGAATGAAAGTGTTGAAGGACAGCGATATACACTGTCGTGTCGCGTCTCCGACGTTTGGAACCCTTGACGTTGGCGGGGCCAATACGGGGTAAGTCAGTAACTATTAGCACCTCAGATATCTTCTAAGCTATAAGTTTCGCAAAAATATTTGTTAGAATAAAATCGCACAGTATGACAGGGACCATCCGACGACTATAATGGTTTTCTTACAGGTACAGGTACTTCGGACATTTGAAGGTCACCTTCATTTCTTTAAACAGATCGGTATGTTTTTCCTTCCATATCGCGATAAAGGATCTTAAAACGAGTTCAACGACCTATTACATAAGGCCATTGAAGGTCATAGAAAAGAGAGAAAGGCGATGTTCAATTGACGAACAGTTGATGTTCTATTGTATAATTTTTTCATTCACTGATTATTGATGATTATTTAATTTAAGGAAAAGTATATAATAGTACGTTATGAAGTGTCAATGTCTATGTCTGATGTCCGAAGTCCAGAATCATCCAGTAATTTATTCGAGAGTTTTTTGGATAGCCTGTGTGTTCCATCCTAACGGAACAGCAGCGGGAAGTTTTCCATCGGCATTTATGACACGAACGTGCCGGTAATGCTATTTTTGAGGATTAAGCAGTTTTAGCCTTTTTGCCTTTTTTTCGAACCCTCTTAACGTCCGTAGAGGGACAATAGTTTAATTTTCGAGTCACCGTAATTCCTCAATAGCCAAGAGCGTGTCATAAATGAAGGACTTCCGAAGAGCGCCCAGCCGGTACCCACATGCGACAGGTACACGGGCCCGGAAGAAGTTTCCCCTTCGTTGCTCAAATTCGGGAAACCTTCCCGCTCCGAGTGACTCACCCCACCCCCGTTCTCGAAACGCGTGCTAAGGGCACAAGAACGGGGGTTGGGGGCACTCAGGGCATACGCTAATTGGAGTCTTGATTTTTCGACTTCAACCAATTAGCGTATCGTCTTGAGGTATGGAGGAGTGACCAGTCGAACTCCTCCATATAAAACCGAGTCACTTCGGCATCGCGAGATACAACAATCATACGTACAACATTCAACAGACATACAACATTCAAGCGATACAAACCGCGCTTCGATCAGACAATATACATACGAGATCAGTCATACGAGATCTACAACAGTCAGAAGTCGGATACTCAGTCAATCAGATTCGAGATTCATACGCGATCATTCCTTCAAACGCGATACAAACAAACAGTCGTCTAAAGCAAACGACAGTCGCGATCCTGCCATTCGAGGACGCGACAAAACACTGTGTATTCTGTTCTTGATACTTCGTCCAGTCAGGAATGGATAGATTTTATGAAGCATTTTTGTTAATTCCGGCATATTTTTTGTGCATTCATATGCTACTTCGGTTGGGTTTGCAGTTCCAAGAGAATTTGATAGGAAACTTAATAATTAGGTATAGTTAAGAATAAACTTATTTTCGGGATTATCAATTATATTTTTAGCGGAGTTGAGCAATTCCTCTATTTTGCTTTCAGAAGGGGATGAGTATGCTGGTCGTATATTCTTTTACTCTAACGATCTTCTTTCTCACAGCAATTTCTGGGTGTTTGAAATTTTCTTCGTTTATGTTTGAATTGCTTGAAGTTGTTTCTGAAGTGCATGAGAGTGGTCTTTTAATTCCAGTATTAGTTGTCGGTAATTCAGAAATTTTTGATCGATTAAGGTCTATCATGGATTTTTTATTTATCAAAGGAGTTGTCATTTGAGTTAGAGTAGGTGATGTAATAGCTATTATGTTATCTTCAGTTCCATTTGTTTGAATGTTACAACATTGTTTGGCAATGTGCCCCTCTTCCTTACAAACGAAGCAATTTAATGTACCTGTAGTAGTGAATATTCGGTGAGGCATGTCATCGATATTCATAATAAAGGAGCCAAGAATTTTTTTAACGTCCTCTGGGTGTACATATGTGGCAGTTCATTGCCACCATAAATCGTTCCTAACGTATTTTCTATTTTGCGAAAGTTTTACACAGGCCTGGATAATGTTCGTTGACATATGGCAACCAGACCTGGATGAACTTCAAACACGTCGTAGCAAAATACTGTTTGTTCTCGGGAATTCTTTACTTATTTTCCTTTTCTTTCTATACATTTTTTTATCACCAATTTATGGTTTCCTTTAATGAGTTTTCGCCAGAATTTCGTCAGAGTCCGGTCATCCCTTTGTCTGTATTTCGTGAGCAGGAAGGCACAAACCCTTCGGTGCATACTTTCACTTTCTTTCCCACTTTTCCTACTACGAGGTTTCTCTAGTTTACTACGAGGTCCCTCTTTCTATCCCTATCCTATTTCTTGTCAACCCTTATTAAAGGCTTGCTCTCTGGCGTCCGAGAACAGTTCCGCAAAATTTTAGTAAATAACACGCTATTGAGCTGCGCGCGGCTCGATACATATAATTGTCTTCTAAACCTTAAGATATGGGAAAATTCAGGATCGGATATACCTGCTTTTAACGATGAAATTTTCGAACATATCCGAATGTTGTTTTTCATGAACTCATTTTGAATTTCAGCATTGGGGATGGTAGGAGAGATATTTGAGAGGATGATACGTTGTGCGGGTTGTATCATCGGCCTTAATTCAATTTCATTATTATTTATTATGATCGATTTATGTTGGGAGATGAGGGAGGTGACGGTTTATTTTTAATCAAGATATATACAGATTCTTCTGTTAGAAATTCTGGATATGTTGGTATTTAATTGCTTTGGATTCAACTGTTTTCCCTAGTGTGCAGGTATAATCTTTGATACTAATTCCATCCACCGACTGGAGGATAATGGCTTGGTCCTTAATAGATATGTTTTCATATTTTATAGCATTTGCATAAGATTTTGGTCCGATTCCATTGATCCGGTATTTTCTGGGATTCTTTCAGTAATGTTCGAAGTTCCTGGACTCTTGCACTCAGAAGTCTTGTTATCGTATAAAGAAGGAAACGTAGATAAAGGTCGTCTTGATGTATTAGGTTAGCCTGGTGGCCATACACCAATACAATAGAGACACCAATATACCACTACTACTATCGGATCACTGCAATTGTCACACTATGATTTGGCAAACACGATCAGCATAGGAAACGTCTGAACTCACCGACGGATCGATCACGACCATATGTATGTTTTATGCTATTTTTGATAATGATAGCAGCTCTTCCATGAGCTTTATCAGCACGTACAGTGCACTATGCAGAGCTGAAATCCTTCACTGGCTTCACCTGTCCCCTAACAGTAACGCTTCTCAAGGCCTCCCATTTGCACACTCCCATAGTAGTAAGACACGTGTATTAACGAGGGATACACTCTATGATCTATCTTCATACAAATCTGCGAATGCGGAAGTCCTGGTAAAGCTTGACTATTTTTACACTTATATTTCATAAAATTAAATGTACTCTTAATACGTATATAAAATACAGTGACTCTTATTAACTCTTTTTGGTCGAGATATTTTTAAATAATATTTCTTACCGGGTAAAATTTAGAATTTACATTTTCTCCATCATCGCCAACACCAAATTCGAATTTACCTTCACTGCTACTAACATTGCCACAGCAAATGAAATCTGTTTCCTTATTTTCCGATATACTTTACCTTTAAGATACAAAACAAAATTTATAAAAAAACTAATTTTTGTTCCAAATCTAACATGTACAGTTTAATTTCTAATCAGAGCAACTAATTACGCTTTTCTAATACTGAATATATTGAACTAAAATTGTGTATTAGTTAATGTGAAAAGATAAACAAGAAAGTTACGGTATATAAAAGGAGGATGTTAAAAAGTGGACAAATTTCGTATCACTCCGGCACCTAAAATATTCATAAGGCATTATTTTTAAGCTTCCGTAGAATCTGAAGGAAGTCTGTCCTACGAAAAGGAGCTTTTTTATGTAGGTTACAGCGCCACACTTTAGAGTTGATTGTCTGCCGTTTTACGCGTTTTTTTTTCTAGTGAACTAGCTATGTTTATTGTTTATATACGCAAACCATCTCCTTTAACAGAATCATCAATACATAATTAAAATTGAAATTGCACAGAGCAGAAAATTAGTAACTTTCTACTTTAAACGATCATAATTTTGAAACATGAGCATAAAATGTAAAAATTCAAACGCTGGTTTGTAGATACTAGCCTATATGTATGTCGTTAGAGTTGGAAAAGTGATACAAATAACATGTGATACAATGCACTTAATCGAGATGTTCATAATTCTACTGTGGTGATCATCTTGTCCTTGCCAGTAGGAGAGATAAACCAATTACCTTTTTTACAAGTACTCGAGTCCAACACAGTTCCTATTGTTGGGCCCAGGTGTACCTAGGGCAATTTAGTTTGTTTAAGATGGCATTAGATCTTTTATTTTTCGGTTCCACTCTCTTTTGTTTTTCTTACTATTCATATTTAGAGTGTGTCCGACCAGTCATGCAGTGTGTAATATGTTTTCCTATTGTATTAATTAAATTTTCTTATTACTTCATAATTGTTCCGTCCTACGGAACAACAGCGGGAAGTTTTCCTTGGCATATATACGACATGCTATTTTTGAGGACGAAGAAATCGTCGCGTATTTCTGCTTAATTTCAAACCTTCTTAAGGTCCACAGAGGGACAACAGTCTTAATTTCGAGTCAACCGTGTCTCCTCAATAGCCAAGCCCGTGTCGTAAATAAGGGACTTTCAATAGACCTGGCGCCCAGCCGGTACCCACATGCGAGAGATACACGGGCCCGGAGGAAATTTCCCCTTCGTTGCCAAAATTCGGGAAACCTTCCCGCTCCGAGTGGCTCACCCCACCCCCGTTCTCGAAACGCGTGCTAAGGGCACAAGAACGGGGGTTGGGGGCACTCAGGGCATACGCTAATTGGAGTCTTGATTTTTCGACTTCAACCAATTAGCGTATCGTCTTGAGGTATGGAGGAGTGACCAGTCGAACTCCTTCATATAAAACCAGTCACTTCGGCATCGCGAATTATTATACAGTATACATCGTCTTACGAAAGTACAACCCAAATCGCAATCCATACGTATATCTACGAAATAGATCTCGTTCGTAACATCTACGCGTCAACAATCGGACGCTTTGTAGCACATCATTCGGTGCATCAGAATAATTACAACGTACACCATCGGTACAATTAAACGCCGCGACGCACGTAACACTACCGAATTTAAATCAGTCCCCTAAGATTAATTTAGCCGGCGACAAGGCGCAATCGAGCTCATCATTTGCGCCAACAATAATAACTATTCAAATATTATTTTGCTGAATTACCAAGCCGAACTCGTGTTCTGAACCTAACACCTATATGTACAAGTCCTGAAGTATCCGTTCCTATCTGTTGCGTTCTAAATTAGGGTAGAAGTATGTACAATGACAACCTATATCTGCCCAAGCGTTCTCGGTAGAAGGGAAGCGTTGATCAGCACTCTCTTCCTACAACACTTTCAAGCAATGGTGATTAGTTAGGGCTAGCCGTCACTTTTAGTACAAATATCGGGCAATCACAAGCATTGTAAGACAAGCACTAAGATCGGCGAAGGGAGAGTACCAGCCTATACATTAAACTAAACATATCAACTCTATTGTTTCAATTTTGATACCTGAACAACTCTTAATTGCAACATTACCAAACTGAACAAGAGAAAACCTTTTTACTATACAAAGCGATTACAATAAAATCAGGAAGTCTTTCGAGACTAACATCACCATTCTCGCAGCTAAACCGACGTACAAAACACTATCCCTGTGTTTTAAGACACAGGTCTGCTAGGTAAGTTTTACCGATGAGTCCAGTAGCAGGCCCGGGATGAAACAACCCCTTCCCGTTACTTTTCCTTCACTCTCGCATTTCAGTCGTAAAGCCATAACAGCCACATTACTATAATACTCCCATCCTTCAATTTACGCGGAATTTTTATACACGGAACTGATTTATGCGATCTTATTTTACGCGGTCAAATATGAACATACATATTTTCTTATGAGTTTTAAAATTGTCAGTTTTATACAGTCAGTATTGTGAGATCGGTTGACAGAACGCATGACATAGAAACAAACTTTGTTACGTCAGGCTCGCACAAGGCGTTGTATTTGGCCGCTGGGACGTAGTGCGGTAGCGAACAGTGTGAGATTGGACATTGAGAGGACGACATTGTTACTATACAATGTATATCAAGGCATAATTGCTATCTTCAAAATTAATTACATCAAACGTACTTTCAAGAATATTTATAATAAACTAGAAAATGATGAACATTTAACAATTTCAGAAACTTCGAAACAATATAATGTTTTAAATTGTGTTAAGAATATTGCTTTGACTTTAAGTGTTGTAAAACATTCAAAATCTAAATGCTTGCTAAAAAGCAATATGCCCACAAATAGTTGTGCCAGACAATACTGTTCCGACAACTAAAGAAGGAATGTCCAGTGTTATTAATTTATCACAAGAAGTTCAAACAGGATGTTTTGCCAATTTAAACGAGTGTGGCATTAATGAATTAACCGATACTGAATGAATAAATATCATATTTGAAACCTAACCTCATGATGTATTATACATAGCAATGACAACGAAGGATCAGACAGATTCATTCACTGCGGAAAATTTTTGAAAAGCTCCTGAATTGCAAAAAAAAAATTGGAATATCTTATTATAGAAAAAATTTACATTTACAGTGAAAATGAAGACGAACTTCCAAATATTTCAAGCGATGAAGATGATGAGTTTATGCCAATTAAAAAGAAAAGGCTTATTGTTTTGAATTATAGCAGCTATAGTGACATCGAATAAAATTTAAGTTATGTGAAATAAATATTGTAGAATAAAGGTTCTTAAGATAACTTTTTATTATTAATATGAATAATGACAAAAATATACAGTATACAGTAAATCATCTAATTCAACTCTGTCACGTGACTCCATATTTAATCCTCAGCTCTTTTTACGACTCTAAAACTCGATTTTCTATTCAACACTGGTCTTTTTTTCGCTAAACATTGCCGACCCATCGGTGATTTGTCTGTCGCCAACGGTTTTTTCCGACAGGCCTAGCTTTCGTTTAGTCGACCCACACTTTCACTTTTCTAGTCCTTAAAACTACAATACTACAATATGTACACATGTATCTTTAAAGCTTTTTTTAGTTTTGATACCCAATATTTTTCTTTTTATACTGACAGACTCAGTTTACGTGATTCTTATTCGTGGAACGAGTATATGCGTAAATTGAGGGACGAGTATATAATACAAAATGTGACATATTAGAAGCAAAAAATAGTTGTATTCTATTTTGCGCTTCTTTAGAACGTAGTTCTGTACTAAAATAATTCTTATAGGAGATGTTTGGTTCCTACGTATGCGATCAATCTCAGGTGTTTGTATCTCAAGCGTTGATCAACTTTTCTATATCCAAATCCAGCAAAATATTCTCATATTTTGGAGGGATCCATATGCCATCAACTATACGGAGCTGAAAAGATGTCACGTGGAAGGAATGTAGGTCTGACTGGTTACAGTACAAGAGGCTCTCCTTGACCACCCACATTTTTGGCTCTAGCATTCTATTGGCCGGAGTGACAACACTATACTAATTGTTGACAAAGAAAGAGGATCAGATGTGCAGAGATTGAATGGCATAGTATGATGTGAAGCAAGGCAACTAATTTCAAAGTATCGGACAAACATCCAGAACATTATTGTAGGAAGGTAAAGGTTAAATCAAGACTGTGTCCCCTCGAAACCCGTCAGCAGGGTTTTCAGTGTTCCATGACATTATGCCCATTACATTATTCGGTCCAACTTCGAGGAACAGTCCAGCTTATCAGCTTCCTCAAAGCAAAACTAATCCTGATGCAGGGTGACGCCATTAAATACAAAGATTTCCTTCCACACATGACATTAGCCCATTGCATGATGCGGTCCACCTTCGGGGAGCGATCCAGCTTATCAGTTTCCTCGAAGTAAAACTGATCCCGATGCAGGGTGACGCCATCGAAAACAAAGATTCCTTCCCAATTTTTTTAACACCACGTAACAATTTTTTTACTTATCACATCAAAAACAATATGATTATATAATACTATTTATGCAGCAATTTGTTATACACGATGTTTATCTGAAAACTATAAATCTAAGTATTTCGAAGACAACACATATTCGGGAAAAATGTTAAATGCAAAAGTTACTCGATTTCAAGGGGGAAATACAAGTATTTTATTTATTTTTTTGTTGAACGCTTTTAAAATTATTTGAAGAGCAACTTTTTTTTAACACGTTCATGACCGGGCTGAATTTACTGTCTTCTCCGTGGGGTGGCTTTGTTTTCCGTACTTTCTTCCATCTAGCGGCGCTGATTTGAAACAAATCATATGCTACTTACTTTAACATTATCCATCTTTTGTGAATAGAAAACTGTTGAACTAATAAAAATGAATGATGTAATTTCGCTGGGTTTTTGGGATATGGGGGTTAATATGAGTGGGCAATGCGTGAAAATAAGAGTTGTGCGAAAGAGTGTCATGTGAGAGAATGTCGTGTGGTGTCAGGTGATAAGAATATATATTAAAATTCAACATTTGCAATAATATTAAATTCAACAGTTATAAACATATTATATTTAAGCTAACATACATAATAATTATAAAATTAAACTCAACAATAACAATCAAAATAAAAATACACATTATTTCTGTCAGAACTGTACCTCTCTATTATCTTATTCATCTAAGCAGTGTAACAAAATAAATATTTTCCTATAATAATTTACATCTTAAGGTAGTGCTCTGTACATATCTCAGTATTTAATTGAAGTATTTTTGAAGTAATATAACGTTTGTATATGTATTATAACCTTAATTCCAACTCGAATTTCAGTTACAATAAATATCTATTAGGATGTTAAAAGGGAAATTCGATGATTCATCAGATGAATCTACTATATGTTGTCGAAGGAAAAGGCTACAACCTATCTGCTGTGCTTCAGATGTAAGTACATTAGAGAAAGAATCTAATATTGACAGTATATGCATTGGACTTTCGAATTTACCTTTATGGACGTACATAACATTCCAACAGGGAAAATGGCTACCGATTTAGTGAACAGAAACAGAACAAGAAGTGATAGAACATGAGCATGAATAAGACATGAAACTTCTAATACAAAATATTAATTGCAATGATCTGTTGGAGATATATAAACTATTTATAACCACCAGCATAATTCGACTTATAGTTCAACAAACACATAAATATGCTACACAAGATAGCATTGGTCAAGAACAGAAAAAGAATCAGAACTGCTGTGTACTCGTTATTACAATAAATAAAATAAGGGGTTTATTGGTATATTGTTAATTATGAAAATCATACAAATGCCAGACATTAGATTATATTAGTTTGAAAATAATATGTATGGTAACACTCATGTAAAGAGTGTCATGAAGCATAATCATTTCTTAGCCATTTTGAAGTATTTACATTTCTTTGAAAATACAACATGCAGAATCAGGGATCCCTTGAACAAAATTAGACATCATGGAAGAAATTCTTTATATATTTAAGAGTATACTAAAATCTAGGAAAACTGTTGTAATAGATGAAAATATGACTTTATAGTGTGGGACACTTATGTTTCCACCAATACATCAAAGGGAAACATAAATATGGCATAAAATTGTGTATGTATGTATTTATTAATTGTTTGCAGCGTTTGGCCTATTACAATCTTTGTATATAATTTTCTCGATTCTAGTTAACTTTACCTGTCACTTACTTTCTATTAGTATTTATATTAAACTTGTACTATTAATTATACAATATATGATTATTAGTGATTAAGATACTATGGTGATAACTAATACTACAGTGATAACAATAATAATAACATTAAATAATTATGTATATATGAAATATTACAAGTATCTATTAGTCTCAGAAAATCATTTTTCTTCTTACATAACTTGTCTATAGTCTAGGATTTTTTCTTATTTATCATATGCTATTCTATATATTTATGTTGCCTCTTTCCTTAGGTTGATATATATATCTTCCTGATTTTGTATTTAATAATTATTTTAGACCATTATCTTTTAATGCTTTTGGTCTTATTTTATTGTACATAGGACATTTGTTTATTATATGGCTTCTTGTTTCTAGTTCATAATTGTTGCATGTTGGGCATACCTTGTTTTCGTCTGTCTTGTATGTTAATCCAATTTTTATTGTAATTACCCACCTTATTTTTGCTGCTAATCTAATTTGAGCTGTTATTCTCTTTATTGGTCAAGGTATATTTTTAGTTAGATGCTCTCTAAACATTTTCTCTTATTTCTAAATCCTTGATATCTTCGTAGATTTCACTGAATGTTGACTGCATTATTCTTATTGTTATTTCCTTTATTACATCCTGTTACATGCTTTCTTGTTCTAGTCTCTCTGTATTTGTTTCTTGTAATCCATATTGCTGTAATTTAATTTTAATTTAGGAAACCCAGTTTCTTTTATTGTCTAATGTGCGGCTATCCATTTCTTTTTAGGTTATCTAACATTTCTTAAGGAATCTTTATTGACAGTAAAAGTTTTTCTTCTTTATTCTACCAGACTGTTTACATATCAGTGCTTTGGTTTTATCAATGTTAATCTCTAGTTTGTTCCCCTTGCAGCACTCATATAGAATGTTCAATTTCTCTTACATATCTATTAGGTTAGTTGCTGTTATTGTAAGATTATTTGCAAACAGGAGTATATGTATCTCTTCAATTATCATTCTGTGTCCTTCTTTTTTAAAAATATCTATCAATGTCATGTATCAGATGTGATAACAATGTCGGGCTCAAACCATCTCCCTCTAGAACCCCTTTATTTATTCTGATATTAGATGTTACTTCATTGTTATTGTTTTTTATTTGTGTGGTTACTTTTCAATATAAGTTTACAAGGAGCCTTATTATTTGCGAGCTTATACTTGCTTTTTGAAGTTTATTCCACAGTGTCGGTTAATGTACTGAATTGAACACCTTTTTAAAGTCCACAAATACAATATGTAATTTAAATTTACCTTTTGGTTTTTCTAGAGCTCTCATAATATTGGTTTGAAGTTCAGGTAACCCTCCTTTAACCCTCCTTTAATACTATAGATAGGTACCTAGAAAATGCCGTATTGTATGAAACCGTGTGGTATGAGACTCAGATCCAGTACAAAAAGGGGAGTTACGTTCCGAAAACAAATTCTATTTTTAATTTTACATAAACTACTTTATTATTATTATTATTAATATAAATGTATTGACAACACAAGACAAAAAAGAAGAACAAAAATATTATTTTAATTTAACGCAAATTAATTAATTTAATTTAATAAATTTCTTCGTCATCACTGCTCAGTATAATCAACCGTGAACGTTTTTTCGGTGGAATGATATCGCCTTTACTTCCAGAACTTTTTTCATCATTTAAGGTACTTGCAAATTCTTCTCTCTTAACCCTAGAATTACCGATGTTAGATATATACCTAGTTTTACCACACCCGTCAAATTGACGGGTTTTTGATCATCATGGTTTTCATTGTAACTTTTGACTTAGTTTATGTAAATAAAAGAATATAATTTATTAAAAACATCATTTAATATAATAATTCTTAAATTATTAATAAGAAAACTAACAAAAACAGTTCATATTTGATATTGAATGACCTAACTATGAAGCACATATTTTACAAGTATATATTATCTCACATGAACACTTGCCACAAACATATTTGTTGCATGCATTATAGGTATAAATGGCTCTGTTTTTGTTACACAATCGAATTTGGCAAAATTTGCGTTCACAAGGACTTTTTTTTTGAGTTTTCTGGAGTACAATCCATTGCTTTCTGTTCTTGTTTTTGGCAGGAGGCTTCTTTTCTGTAGCAACTATATTCACTAAAGAGTTATTCGGACAATTTAAACAAAAATTGTTTTCTAGTTATATTTTCGTCACTAGTCTCTCTATATAAAATCCAGGCATTGATTGCTGCCAAGTCCAAAATGTTATAAAATACCTGCAAGGCCATCTACGTGACCCTACTTTTACGCTATGCTTGCGGGCCATTTGATCAACTACATCTACTCCAAACTGCTACTCATTGTAAAACAGTACAGTTTCAGGAATTCATTTTCGATTAGAAGCAATTTTAACGGATATATGTTTAAAGCTAAGAACTAGCACTTTTTTACGAGGCTTACTTTTGTAGGTTGTTAGAACAATATCATTTGATTTGTAGAGCTTTGTGGAGAAAAGTGCCATGTTATCTTTTTAACATAGTTCCAACAAGACTTGTTTTTTAGCCACTTTGTATACTTGTAAAAAAATTATCTGTTATATTTCTCCCAGAATTTACATAGTTTTTTACAAGATTCAGAACTATAAATTCATTCAAATTCATTCGTCTTTGCCTAAGTAGGGAAAGCCATTTATAAAATATTTACTTCGTACGTCTACAGCTAACCAGAACTTTATTCCGAATTTATCCGGTTTGTTGGGCATATACTGAAGGAATCTGCATCTTGCCTTTGTGGGAAACAGTTGTTCATCTACGCTTAAATTGTGATCTAGCTTGTAACAAGCTTGGCTGTTATCAATAAATGAATTCCATATTTCGGAAACCAATTCGAATTTGTCAGTTCGTAAGCAAACACTGCTTTCATTTTTTTTTGTCGAAACGAATGAATCTCATAATTTCTGAAAATCTGTTTCCACTCATGGTTTCGTGAAAAAAGGAAGGTCCCCATTTTTTGGGCCACAAATACGATAACTTCATGTTTCTTGCTTCATAGGCTCCTCGAGCATACAAAATGGCTATAAAAACATATAATTCGGCCATAGTAATTTCCGTCATTCTGTAAAATGTTTCTGGCATGTAACTGAGTGCAAGCTTTTATGTGACTCATCATTCGATTATCAATAATAAGTTGAAATGCGCTATTAACATTTCCAAGCATAATGTTTCGCTTCGCATAAGCAGTTGGGCCCGAAGTATCTTTGAATATAGTATGTGATGGCAATCTACCAACATAACCATTCCCTATACCGTTCTTCCCATTCAGTACCGTCGATAACAATGTCCTTCTGCTGTCTTTTTCCAGTTTCTTCTTGTCTATCCGATTCAGTATCTGAAAATATTCGTCATCGCTTTTTGTGTTTGTGGCTGTTTTGGGGAATTTTATCTTCATTCCCCGAATCTTCACTTTCATATTCATCTTCTTCACTTTGTTCAATATCTCGTACTTCAATTTCATCTTCAGCTTCTTCAGAGTCTGAAAAATCAGTTTTATTTTTCACACAAAATATATCCACATCATTATTACTTGAACTCGTGTCCGAACAGTCTTCATTTATACTAGTAAGTTCTTTGAATTCTTGTAATAATTTTTTTCTTCCTGGAAATCGCTTCATTGTTGCCTAGGATTTACAAAAAATAAATTTTAATTTTTTGTAAAAATATGTTCATACTTTTTTTCCAAATTGGACTTTTCACAGATTACACTTTGCACAGATTGCACTTTTCGCCAAGAACTTTATTACAGAAGTGTAGGGTGATAAGTCGTGCTCGGCTAATAAACAAAGAAACAACGAAAGAGTCAGAATTACTTGATCAGTTGGTAACGGTTTCAGTGGCTCAAGTGGTTAGAGCGTTCAGTGATGCACCAAAGATCGGAGGACAGACTCGCATTGTTTTTCAAATAATTCTAACAGAAGTACAACTGATAATGATTGCTGATTACATTTACCAGTTACAGTTTTTAGTTCTAAACTGAATCATAATCAAAATAAAATAGATCGCATTATAACGGCTGCCAAACACTTTGAATCAATCAATATAATTTCATACGGAAAATTTAATTCAAATTTTTCCAGATGCCTGAAAGCAATGTATAAATGAATGTCAATACGTATTGATGTCCTTCATTGCATAGATGATCTATAAAATATTATAAACTTTGAAATTGCTAAAGCCGTCATTTTGACGGGTCTTGGTATAAATAGGTATAGGTCATACTAATTATGGCTGAGCGGAAATTGAATACCAATATGTAATTATTCTTATATTTGTTTAAAAGTCATCATAAAGTTCTAGAACAATACATAAATTATATCAAAATTTTTCAGCATGAAATTTGAAAATCGCCAAAATGACGGTCTTGGTAGTTCTAGTGTTAAAAAAAACTGTAATTTCATTTTGCTTGCTGATTCGTATTAGATCATTGTAAATTTCCCGGTATGAAGCTAAACAGTTTTGCAGCTTTCTTTTGAATTTTCGACTTCTTTCAGCGGAAGAATCTGCCTTTAAGAAAAATAAATCGAGATTTTCAGCTAACCTTAGGCCTTCTTGTAATTTTTTTAATGTTAAATTATTAACTGCACAACTTTCATCAGTGTTAGTGCCCTCAGAATCTATTCGATTTGCAGCTTCAGATGCTGTTTCCATCAAATCCGCTTCGTCAACTTCTTCTTCCACTAATAAATCTTGAATATCCTAAATTTTTTCAAAAGTCTATGGGACTCAAACAGTTAATACAGCAAGCATCACCGTGGCTATAGAAGTATAGAGTCGTACAAAGGCTTTTGCAATTTTCTTATCGTGTTAGAGCAAAACCGTGTTATAAGATGCCGTGTTGTAGGAGGGCTACCTGTATAAATATATTATCTTCGCATGATCTGTAGTCTCTAAATGCTGCTTATCCTTCTAGAAATATTTGTTCATCCTCACACCATTTATTAATTCTTTTTGCCAGAATAGCTGTAAATATTTTCATAATCGAGTTCGTTAACGTGATACCTCTACAATTGCTTGCATCCATTTTATCCCTCTTTTTATACATCTTTGTATATATTCTTCTCCTTTCCGAAGGTGTTTCCCCTGTTTGCAGTACCTTATTCATAAATTTTACTTGAATTTCATATTCTGTGGCAGGTGCATATAAGATTCATTTTTTATGTTGTTTGGACCTGGTGATTTTCCTTTTTCCAACTTTCCTAATATGGTGTTCAGTTCTTTAATATCTCTATGTCTTGATCTAAGTATGGGTACCTTACATCTATGAGTTGATATAATTCATTTAATGTGTATTTGTGTTGTTCATTGTAGTATTTTTTCTAAGTTTTCAATGTTATCTTATTTTCTGGATATAGTCTCGGTTTTATTCTCTTCAATATGTCTCAGAAGATTTTTGAGTTCCTCGCGTTCCCTATTTTTAACTTCAGTTGTTGGTGATATCTTGCTTGAGCTTATTTTATTGTGTTACAGTAATTTTTCCTTGTTCTTATATACATTTCTCTTGTCCCTAACATACTTCTCTTCCTATACGCTTTCCTTGTTATCATTGTTAAACCATGGTTTACTTACTTTTAGATTTTTTGCTATTTTACATTCTATTTTCATTTCTAATTCTTTAGTCTTGTTGTAAATTGTATTTATTATTGTTTTATTTTCAATATCTACTGATTCATCTATTCTAAAGTTTTGTAACTCATCATAGTATTCTACCATTTTATTTTGGTCCCATATTCGCCTGTGTCTATCTTCTTTTTCTTCTATTTGATCTTCTTGTATTTCTTTTCTAATTTTTCCTTTTATTTTTAGTTTAGTTGGAAGGTGATCTGACATGCCCATTTCTAAGACTTCAAAATCTTTTATCTCATGTACAGTTTTTATTTCTACCTATACTACATCTATAACACTAGTTTTTTTAGTGTTTATGTATGTTAAATGGCCTTCATTATCCGATTTGCTTCTTCCGTTTAAGATGAACATTCCTAATTCTTAATTTTCGTAATAACAAGCAACATTTCTAAATAGGAATCTCTTCCTATGTGGTACTAAACAAGAAAACCATCCATTGTCATTTAGGTTTTATTTTTATAACTTTTTAATGATGCATTTGTAAATCTATGTTTACATAACATTTACATATTTCTTTTTGTATTTTTATGTTCAAGATATGTTCGGAGAATTTGCGGGACAAACTGGAATACCATGTATTTCACGATATGAAAACAACTTTATTGAGTTTGTTATACATCCAATTATAATCCTTACATAATTAATGTTCATTTTGTGAACCGAACATGAGGGTTAATCGATCTTGTAACGACAGATTATTTTTCAGCTTATTAAATGTCATACTGGTGTCTATCGAACTCGACATGATTTTTTATGTATTTGAAACATACAAAAAATTCTGAAAGGTTTCAATAAAATACTTTCGGATGAATAGTATGGGCTATAAAATTTTAATATCTAAAGAAAGTTAAAGAAGTTTGATGATACAAACCAGAGTCTATTTTCAACAGCATTTCCCATGGGCAAGTAACAAAAGTAGGCACAATAAAGTGCTTTTCATTCTGGTACCTTTTCTTTAATGATTTTTGCTCAAGTTTACATACTTACAATTAACAGGCACATGCACAGGAGTTTTCTTAAGACTTAAGTAGCTCCTGCGGAATGAGATTTGCCTAGAAGATTGCCTTGCGACTAGTGATAGGCTCCTTAATATGGTTATATGATAAGTTAAGATCTTATTGTGTACGGAGAATATACATACTCAGTAAAATGTGGAAAGATAACTTTTGAGCTTAGGGTTTACGATTTACATTGAATTAAAATTTTTGAGCCATAAACTGCACCTTCTCTCGACAAAATTAACAATTCGTTTCGTGTTATAAAACGTATTTTTCTTGTTGATAAGCAACAAGGTATGTTGTTTCTGAGTGTTACACGGATATGATAAAATAATTTCTTGAGAAATTCAGTAAGACAGCAGTAAATGATCAAAGCCGTCGCCGTCGCATCGACGGCTTGTGCTGGGCGCATATATGCGCCCGTAGCAGTCAAAGGGTTAAAGCAGACAGTACACTGCCCAAAAGTGAAGCACCCACGCTCATTCAAATCGCGAATATTTATTGAATAATACACTCGCACCGCGATTGTCCCATCCGCAGTGTCCACAAAAAGGTACACAACACACGTGCACGAATCAGTCATAATTTATATCGCCACTAAAATGTATTATTTTCTCTCTTCTTTTGCACTCTCACGACAACACCACATACGTGTGGCACAAACACACTCACAACTATATTTCATTTAAAACTAAATAAAATAAGCTCTTATTTAAAAGAAATTAACTGTACAACACCAGGAAGGTGCAACTGTAACCGAACTTCACGAGTTTTGCCATGAGACTGGGAAACGCAGTGGTCGAAATTCCTCTAACCCAATCTGGGTCCTTTATGATTGTATTTTAACGTTTTCATGCTTTCTAAATTGCGAAATATGGCTTGGTTTTTTCGATGAAACCCTTCAGAAATAGGAAGCTGTTTTTTCGGTTAATGTTTGCTTCGTAATATTTCTATTATTCAAATTCAAACACAGTAAAAGAAAAACTAATAAAGCGTTTCCCAAATTTACCTATCCACATGTATCACGCACTCGTAGTGAACTAAGCGATAAAATCACACGACGAAAAAATAAACCACACGTCAACACAATGTTTCGTTAACGACTGATCTTTGGTGGCGATCGAATGCGGTCGATGACAAAAGAATATCAGTCCTCCAACGCAATCGCAGAGGAATCCTTCTTCCCGCGTATTCGTCAGTCGTCATTTGGTTCTGCTGTTGTTCAGTAGCGGAATTATTTTTCGACTTCTTTTAAAACGCTTTTTTAGATCCTTCCTGATTACAGTTAATTTCTTTTAAATAACAGTTTTTTTTTGTTTTAAATGAAATATAGTTGTGAGTGTGTTTGTACCACACGTATGTGGTGTTGTCGTGAGAGTGCAAGAGAAGAGAGAAAAGAATACATTTTAGTGGTGGTGTAAATTTTGACTGATTCGTGAGCGTGTGTACCTCTTTGTGGACACTGCGGACGGGACAATCGCGGTGCGAGTGTATTATTTAATAAATATTCGCGGACGGGAGAATCGCGATTTAAATGCGTGTGGGAGATTCACTTTTGGGCAGTGTATTATCTGCTTTAAGAGATCATTAACCCTCTTTACTCGAAAATCCCAATGGGCGAGATTTGACATGCTCTTGTGGATTTTGCGAGTAAGCAGGTTTAATGTCATTCAACATTTTGAAAAGTGACTGAAGTTTTGATTTTCAATTATCCGCGACAAACAAGTTTTTCTGCGCCCCACGAGGTAAGCGTTATGATACATGTTGATACGGTCCTGGGTTCGCCTGTGCGCGGCGAGCCCAACGGACGGCGCTGCAGCAGGATTGGCTAATTTGGGCAATCTTTAACTGCTAATAATTAATTAACGAAGCGTTTGATGACATTTCGTCACTCTTGATTTTCGTCTTATTTTACCGTCTAGAACCCCCCATTTCATTTCGGCCCAGAGGTAGATTAACACCCTGTATTTCGCTGTGATTCAAGTACCCTCACATTAGGATCATATTCAGGACGAAGTCCTCGAAAGGAATACATTTTTAATTCGTATCCCTCAACGTTCCTTCCTAGTTCTATACACTGGTTTTTTTAGACCTTCCGCCCTATTCAAAAATGCGTCAGTAGTTTCTTCCTTTCCCATCTTGATCGTTCAAAGTTCGTTAAGCGACCTCGCTTTTAAATCTTCTGTTTCGGTAACCATATTGTGTTTGATTACTGCCCACAATTTATCAGCACTTTCTATGCTACTATATCTTAGCAATTGGGCTTTATTCATAGTATTAATCATGATAGTTCTAGCTGCGTAATTGTTATCATCCCACTCGTCCCAATTTTTCATTTCTACTTCGATTGGTTTTTTCAACGGTTTTAAACTGTTTTTTTTTTATCGCTGTTCACTCTATCAATATCATGCATATACAAATCATACAGATCATACTTCGCTACACTCATTCCACAACACAAACCTTAATGTTTATTCACACGTTTATCATACACTTTTTCTACACTCATCCTTTCATACAAACATTTTTCCTCATATTTCACACTCTATGATTTCGTTACATATGTATCATTAAAATCAACACTGAAAATTTGGGAACACTCTTTAGCAACAAAACGAGCTTTATATCGATTAACATTACCATTTTTATTTATCTTCTTTTTGAATACCCACATGGATTTTATAGTTTTCTTACGCTTTCCCAGCTGGAAGCAAAGTCAACTCCCAAATCTGATTCTTTATTAATGAATTAAATTCGTTATTCATGGCCGATTTCCGCAGTGCCTTCTCAAGGGAGGATGCCATTTCAAGGAATTCTCTCACTTTCCTATCACGTAGTGGATATTTTCTATCTTCTATGTCGTTTGACGAATGTTGCCATCGTTACTTGTTTCTAAGTAAGAATCATTTGAAGACGAAGCAAAGTATCTCGACCTTTCAAGATTGTTTTTAGATTCATTGGATCAGCGAGTCTGTAGCTTTTAGTTACTGTATAATACCTAACCATTATACGTATATTCCTTTTCCTTTGCTTCGAACTTTTTTCGATTTTGTTTGGGAATGTGTAAAAAGGCTTTACATTCGAAAATCCTTAAATGACTGAGATCTATTGTTTTGGTTGTCCATATGTCGAAAGGAGTTTTCTCTCTAACGCTTTTAATAGGTGAATAGTTTTTCAAATACACTACCGTTGTCGCAACTTCTTCCCAAAGTGGCTTATTAAGTTTCTCATCGTGTAATATGGTGCCTGTCTTTTCAATGGCAGTTCTATTTGCCCTTTCGACAACATCATCTTGTTCAGGCGTATAGAGAACTGTTGTTTGGCGCATGAATCCTTCATTTTTCTAAAATTACTCCAACAGATGATTTATGAACTCCGTTTTATTGTCTGTTTTATAGATTTTTATTTTTTTATCTATATCTTTCTCGACCCACGCTTTAAATTGTTTAAAGGCCTTTAAAACTTGATTTTGTAGAAAATTATTTATTGGCCGATGGGCTTTTACATAAATTACGAGCTAATGCAACAACTTATAATAACGCACTGTGAACTATATATTCTGACTAAAAAACTCTGAACTATGAACTCTGTACTATATGATCTCTATGAACGAACTAACTCTAATTATCACGAGGCTTCCTATTTATTTGCCTCGGGCCTGATAGGCGGTTCCTCTCCTTACCAATCAGGACCTTCGGAAAAATGCCCGCCTTCGATATCTCCACGCGTTTGGATCTAGGATATCAGCCGTCTACATTTTCTTCGGGGATTAGGTTTACGGCCGCGACCGTTTATCCTTACAACGCAGGCGTTGTTTAAAACGGCGCCGGAAGATAACGCGGCCCCGAAAAAATAACACGGCGACACCTCGAAGTTTGATCCGCGGTCGCCTAAAGAAAGCAATAGCAATAGACATTCGTTATTCTTTGCCGCTCTCCCCTATATAAAGGCTCCATTGATTAGTAAATTGCTTACAATTTTTACTTTTTATGAACTAACAAAAGGATTTACTGAAAAAATTATCAATTAAGATATAAATGTATCTGGCGCCGGACCAGCTTGTCTCCGATATAGGACCGCAGACGCCTGCGTGTATTAATTCCAGTAATTCGTTTGCTCTTTCTCTTCCTACGCGAGGCGTAACTTTTCTACATTGTTTACCATTCATACAAACGATGCATAGCTTTCTGTTCGATATATTGAAATGAATTCCGGTTACGAGACCTTTTTTTAATAAATACGTGCATTGATCATTAAGGTGATCTAATCTTTTGTGCCATAACTCATAGCTTTGTTCATTTAAAATTGTAGAATAGGTGTGTGCTGAAACAGTATCTAGTTTATAAAGTCCGATGTCAATTGAACATGTTACAACAGGACGATCAATGATATTGTAATATTTTTCAAATATATGTTACACTTTGAATCATCGAAAGTGATTACAAAACCTTTACGACATAATGTACTAACGGAAAGAAGAATTGTGCTTAAACTCGAAACATGTAAAACATCGGAAATCTTTCTCTAGGTTGAGGATCTCTCAAAATATTTACATTAACATGACCGCTACCTGTGGCAAGTAGAGTCAAGTTGTCGGCAACGGTAATTTTTTAACCCCCAAATTTTGGAAAATTTTCAATCCAGTGTTTATTTATAGACATGTGTAGAATAGCACCCGAAATTATATACCAATCATATGTCTTTGTCTTTGCCATAAGAACTGATAATATTCCCCAATCAGTTCTCTTTGTGAAATTTTTCAAGGATTTAGGATCACCACGTTTAGTTTCAGAATGAGTCTTTTTAGAATTGGCAACCGTATGACATTTCTTATTACATCTAAAACAAACAACATCCGTTTTGTAAAATTTTTTATAAGAATTCTGCTCGCCTTCATTACTAAATTGCAGCCTCATTTAACACTTTGCCGTCCGGCCCGTTTGTAACCATTTCTTCGCTTGACACCGGCAGAACTGATCGTGTTACTTCGCTTGTCGCCGGCTGTTTTTGGGGAGATTGGGAAATGATTTAATTTCAAGTTTTACTAATCTCATCGGTAGTTCTCACGAGTTTTCAATCAAAATTCAATTCAAAAAATGTACATATGTAAATAAATGTGAAATTTCTTTGTTTTATATATTTGTTTATTTACATTTTCTTTGGTACTTGTTTAGTATTTCTCTTTTAAATGATACGAAGCAAAACAACCACCAACATGTAATGCAACTCCACACGACCTGCATATCAAATTTGTTGTTTTTCTTTTCTTGTTTTTGGTACATACAACGCAACTTCTTCGTTTTCGTTTATTGCTTTCGGAAATGAATACTAACTGGTGACGTATATAACTTATTCCATTTAAGTAAATTAGCAACAAAACCCCACAGATCATCAATGAAATGCAAGCGATACTAATGTGCTGTTGCCGGCCACTTTTCTGCGCCCAACACCACTGTGGTGTCGCCGGCCGTTGAGCGATACTTCACGAACAACACCACTGTGGTGACGCCGAACGGCATAGTGTTAAGGGGCTATTCTACTGTGACGGATTGAAAAAATTGAATTTTTTTTTGCATTTTCTTATACTTTAACATGTTAAAAACTTGTTCCCAAAGGGATTTAACAGAATTCGAAAAATTAACGATGTTATGTGCCTTCACACGAAGCGCCGTTCTGCCGCGCACAGCTATCTGAGCGGTCGGCTCATCCCGGCAAGCCCGGAATTCTGTTATAGATTTGAATCCTTACGATAATATGATAGTGAAGAAGCTTGTATGTGTTCTACACGTGAAAAAAAGGTTTGGAAGTTGATTGAGAAGTGTGAAGAAAAAGAATAAAGGTATAGGAGGAAAAGGATCCAGGAAGCTAGCTGATATCAACAATTTGACCACATATTGTGGATTAGCCATTTTACGAAACACCAATTCGGTTGAAAATATGTAGAACTCTGTATGGGAATCGTAATTGGCCCAATAACCAAAACTTTCGCTGATAATCGCGATAACATCTGCAAAAGGCACGTAGCGATAAAAAGCCAATAGGCGTCGAAAGAGGCTCGAACAGCTCGTAGAACTGCAGCATCAACACTATAGGAATTCTAGGAAGAGAAGGAAGGTGTACTGTACGGCCCTGGAATAGCTAATTAGCTTATAAGTATGATCAAAACTTTCTATATACACCTAAACAGTACTTGAAACTTTAAACGCGTTTTTCTCAAAACTACATTTTTGGAAATGGCTGCCACGATAGCTCCATAACGGATTGACCGATTCACTTCCCGCTTGGCAGATGTGTTCATTAGATGTGTCATTCTCGTCCCTACCAGAATTGCTTCGATTGGAACTTTTTTCGAATTTTGGGAATGTAAAACATTCCGATTTTTTTACCAAAATTTAGAAATTTTTCTTTAGACCAGCGCCATTTTCTTTCTGTTCAGTATTTTCAAACCATTCTGGTACCGACGATAGCCACGCTCATACAGATTAAGAATCTTGTTTATTTTCTGTTTTCAAATCACTTCAACAGCTGGAATCATGGCAGCCATAGAAGGCTGTTTGTTTTACAACGTCATAAAAAACGTTCTGCAATTTTACACACATATGCTCTCCTGGCTCGCAAAAATTTTTAAATAAACTTAAGGTTATAATAAACAAATATCCTAAGTCGCAAAATGATATGATGTATAGTTCACCCACAAAAAATTCCCAAAAATCGTCTTGATTTCGGGCCGTCACAGTAGAATGGCCCCTTAAGATGGATTCCGGTAAACGCATGATATCATCTTGAAACAGTTTGTTTTTAACCAGTTACTGAACTACTGAGTGGTCTGCACATTTGTTCTATCTAAAGCCATTATAAGTGGTTTTTACACCGGTAGTAGACCCGCGAGAATAATAATGGCGAGCAACTTATCTTCCACTGGATTGCCTATATCTAAGAGTTTCTCTGAATTCAAAATTTAATATAATGAATTTAAAGCCACTGAAATGTATAGGTTCATATTATTAAAATTGTTGTAATTAATTTTTAACAATGCTCTTATAAGGTTCAAGACTCTTGGAAGACATTTGTCTTCGCAAACTTTGCTTAGATTTTCCCATACTTCTTTTGCTGAAGGTGCGTGTTTCAAATACACATGGCGATACGATTGCAATACATTTAAACAGATGCATATCAAAGGCTTTTGAATCTTCTTTTGATTCAACGCATCTGAATCTCTAGCTTGAATTCAGTCCCAACCAGTCGCTGTATCTCTTCTTCTGGATACCAGCCTATATCGGCATAGCAGAGTCTCTAGCCAAAGAAGCATTTCACCTTGATCCATCTCCCAACATTCCTATCCCTTACTCTGATTTCGCTTACAATTTCAGAGACGGTAAAGCGAATATTAAATAAGGGTAAATGCAAGAGTATTAACTTTTTCGAAAACTTTTATTGCTTAGGCCCTAAGTCATGATTCGCTTATGAATATCTCCTCAGAGAATTTATTTATTGGGTAAACAGACTTTAACCTGGTTGGTGACACAAAGTGTCAGTGCGGCTGTTTGGTGGAGGTTCTTAACCATCTAACATGGTAATGTCCACTTTACGATATTAATAGAATTGAATTGATTCGCAAAATTTACTGTAAAGGATATTTTCTGTACTGGATGGACACCTATAATCCAGCCTGTGTCAAACAATGTGTTATCCGAAATATAATTATTAAATAGGTCAATTAGAATAAGTTTCAGGATTAGGATATTATACATGCTAATATTTTTGTGGTGTTAGTGTCCTGAAGGTGTATACTGCTAATAGCCCCACAAGGGTTTGAGTAATGTAATAAAAAAGAGGAATTTGAGCTCCCGTCTAGTTTAAGCTGAATTGAGGGAATGGTGCTAATTAATAATGTTATTAACGAAGAAGGAACAGAAAGAGATTCGTTAGCCATTTTCAAAATTGGTCAGCCTAAACGCATAAACAACGAAATAAAATGTAGGCGTGAAGGTAATATTTTTTCAAAAAATAATAAAAAATTTGCAGCAAGAGATACAATATTAAAAAATGAAAAGGCCGCAACGATATAATTAAAAATTAACTTACATTTAGACACTTTAGCCTTTTCTTTGCTTTTTTTTCTCGAACCCTCTTAACGTCCACACAGGGACAATAGTCTTAATTTTCGAGTCAATCGTGTCTCCTCAATAGCCAAGCCCGTGTCATAAATAAGGAACTTCCAATAGGTACGACGTCCAGCCCTCGATACCCGCCCTCGAGAGGTACATGGGCCTAGAGGTATATCTTCTTCGTTGCCAAAATTCGGGAAACTTTCCGCTCCAAGTGTCTCACTCCACCCTCGTTCTCGAAACGCGTGCTAAGAGCACAAAAACGGGGGTTGGTGGCACTCAGGGGATACGCTGATTGGAGTTTTGATTGTTTGGCTCTAACTAATTGGCGTATCGCCTTGAAGTATGGAGGAGTGACCAGTCAAACTGGATTTCAATCTTTGCTGGTAACACATACGAAGTATCTAGGAAAACACACTTAACCCCTTAACCTACGATTTAGATTCGAAGATGTTGGGCCGAAATCGTATGCAAGCTCGCGCAGCGTTCGGGACATTGCTGTAATTGCGTATCAAATATTGTACGTAATATTCACTTCTGGCCCGATCACCGTACGCGGACTATGCCCGTAATATTTACGTTTGGCCCGACCATCGCACGCGGGCTATGCCCGTAATATTTAAGTTTGGCCCGATCATCGTACGCGGGCTATGCCCGTCATTGTAGGTTAAGGGGTTAATGAACGCACTTCACTGATCTAGATTATTTGACTTGTGTATACCTTAAGATCTCAATTCCGATTATACTAAAGTCTATCCTCAAGTCTATAGTCAAGGAATATAAATAACGAAAGGAAATACTAGTCATAAAAAAGTGTACAAAAAATGTACATTCATTCATAATCATTGGAAACGAGACAACAACGCCATTCTTCATACATAATTAGTGTTTAATAGTCAGCACACGTATGCATACACATACGCATACACACGCAATTACTCGACATTTAAACGACAAGAACACATTGTGTTGGGAACAATTAGTGTGAATGGTTGGTATGAATGTAGTATATGAAAGTATGTTGACAAGAATGAGTGACACCGCATTTTGGGTGGTCGCTGAAAAAGAGCCTAGACCGAAATTTAGGCGAGTGACCGATTTATGACTGGATATCGGGTGTGCCTTGCGAGAGAACATGTTAGAAAGTATGAATGCAACCCCAAAGCCCCACTTGACAGCTGGCGCCTCGAAGGCGTGCAGCCATCGGGCGCCAAGGAAGATATTGTTTATATTAGTCGCGAGAGAACCTAAACATTGCGAGCAACCCGATGTTGCATCGCCAAATAGAAAGGACCTTTGTCCTGTAGGATCTGGTCACGGAGTGGGGAAGGCTATGGAGTCTTCCAGAAAGAGAACTGTGACGAACCACACAGCACTTACCCCAGAACCGTGATCTGGCATAGGCAAACCTTTTCTTATTCACCAACGTTTTAAAATTTCTAACAAGTGTGTTCTGAATGATTGCTGTGTGGTATGATATTCACTTCGGTTTTGAAATTTGAGAGAGCAAGTAAGTAAAAAAGACAAAAGGAAAGTAAAATTAAAGATTGCATAAAATTAAGATGAAAGATAAGAAAACATTATTGTAATTATTAGTTAAATCTATATTATTATTATTATTAAACATTAAAATCTAAAAGGTTTTCATTCACTTGTTTCTCCTTAAAAACTAAAAATACTGTCCCTGACCACGTGGAAATCCAACACATTGCAACAAGTAGACAGACTGGAGTTTTTCATCATCTTTTTTGTTCGACGGAACAAAAGCGGGAAGTTTTTCTTGGCATATTTATGACACGAACGGGCTGGTAATGCTATTTTTGAAGATTAAGCAATTTTAACCTTTTCTTACCCTCTTAGCATCCGCAAAGAAACAATAGCTTTAATTTTTACGTCAACTGTGTTTTCTCGATAGTTAAGCGCGTGACATAAATAAGGGACCTTCGAAAGGTCCGGCGTTCAGCCGGTACCCACATTCGAGAGGTACATGGGCCCGAAGGAAGTTTCCCGTTCATTGCCTAAAATCGGAAAACTTTCCCGTTCCGAGTGGCTCACCCCACCCTCGCCCTAGAAATGCGTGCTAAGGACACAAGAACGGGGCCTGGCAGCACTCAGGGTTTACACTGATTACACACAATCGATTCATTCAATACAGTAATCTTTCAAACCAAACGCATCTATCATTCGGTGTGTCCGCACATTATTCAGTGAATCAGTATACTTACAATTATTAAACAAACACATCATTCAGTTCAACCTAAATTCGGTACTTTGGATTGGTAGTAGTACAACATATTAAAACGATAATTTCGATTATAAACATGCTTTTACATATTTCGTTACAAATTTTCGCATTTTCACCAGTAGTTTTCCCTGATTTTTTCGAGCGTCTTCTCCAATGCGAAATAGCCTTGATCGTCGTGACACAATTTCACTATGTTAAATCGTGACATCCGGGGTACCACCCACTTATTCCCCTGGTCAGTTTTGCGAAACACTACCCCGCTTTTCAAAATATACTTTTCAAAATATTGTTTCGTATCTGCCTTAATTTCTCTCGATTCAAGTATCTTTCTAATTATTTCAATATCCGGATCTTGCATTTGTGCTACCTTAATCCATTCCCCCTCAGTAATATCTATAGCGTAGCATTCTACCGGATTTCGACTCAAATAATCTACGTGAGGTACTTGTGCTCCCGGACGATAAATTATGTCGAAATCGAAGTCTTGAAGATAGACCCACCATCTAGCGACTCGTGGTTGTATGTCTTTTTTACTCGCGGTAGCCCTAACTGCACTACAATCTGTTACTACAGTAAATTTGATACCTAACAAGTATACCCTAAATGCTTTCAACGCAGCAACGACTGCTAAAGTTTCGAGATCGTAAGAATGGTACTTTTGTTCTTCCGCAAACGTCTTCCGGCTGTAATATGCAACCACTCGCTTACTTCCATCGACCTTCTGAATTAACATAGCCCCCAGTCCCACTGAACTAGCATCTGTATGCACTTCAGTCTCCCTCGTTGGATCATACAATGTCAACACAGGCCTATCTGACAAAATCTCCTTTATTTTTTTAACTACGTTAGATTCCATCTCGCCCCAAACCCAGGAGGCGTCCTTCTTTAATAAATTTGTTAGGGGAGCTACTTGTTGAGCGAAATTTTTAATAAATTTCCAAAAATATCCTGCCAGGCCCAGAAATTGTCTCACCTGTTTTACATTCTGCGGATTTACCGTTTTCTAAATCGCTTGAACTTTATATTCACCGAGCCTAACCCCTTCACCCGAAATCTCCCTTCCTAGATATTCGATTTTTCTTTGGAAAAATGTACATTTTGTAAGATTGAGGGCCAGATTGTTCGACTGTAGGATTTCTAAAATCACTTCCAATTTTTCGAAAGCTTCCTTGTCAGAAGAGGCTGCGATCAAGATATCGTCTATATATACCAACGCATATCCATTAAACATTTTGTTCATGACCCTCTGAAAAACAGCGGGAGCATTCGCGAGACCGAAAGGCATCCGCAAGAACTCCCACTGACCGTCAGGAGTAACAAACGCTGTAAACTTTACCGAGTCAGAATGCATTGGTATTTGATAAAACCCAGATTTTAAATCAAGCGATATAAAGGTGGTTTTATTAACTAGTTGATCAATTTAGTCATCTATAACAGGCAATGGATAACTTATTCGTCTAGTAATTTTATTTAAACCACGATAATCTATGGCCGTTCGAGTTTCACCATTCTTCTTACGCACTAAAACAACGGGACTGGCATAAGATGATGTACTCTTTCGAATGATGCCACCTTTTTCTAAGTCTTTCACAATTTCACTAACTTTAGCTCGGTCGGCTTGAGACAACCGATATGGCCTGTGATATACCGGTTTATCATTAATTAATTCAATACTCATCTCTCCTACTGTCGAACATCCTATCTTACTCATGTTAACTGCCACATTCCTTCTAAATTTATTTAATAAGAAACATAGTCGCGTCATAAGCTCTGGATCGGAAGAGGCATAATTTATCTCTGACCTTTCGATCGGCTTTAGAGTCTGCTCCACTATGTTTACGCCCATCGAGATTTCGTTCCGACCTGTATCTCTTACTGTAAATGTTACCCTACTCGCATCGGATAACGCAACACTACCTTCCCTTTCCAACACATCTCGTCCGATTATTATTTCTTTCGCGAGTTCACTATCTCGAACTACAAAAACTTTAACCTTAAAAGCGATTCCATCTATATAAATATTCATTTTCGCATATCCTAAAGGAATTACCACAGCTCTATTGAATCCCGTTAAGGTTTTCGTAGTTCCTTTTATCCTTAAATTAAAATGCCTGGCCACACTCTCCCGAATGATTGAGCATTCGCTCCCGAGATCCACTAAGCATTCCCTAATTTCTTCCTGTATTTGACAACTTTTATTCGGTTTATTTATATTTCTATGTTCAATCTCCAAGACTTGAAAAGAATTGTCTATTCCTACTTCTAGTCATGCTCTCTCTAACCTCTGCTTATTTTTTTTTCTGTAGCATTCAGAATCCGAATGCCCTAATATCCCACAAAAGCTACACTTTACCCGTTTTACTAATGGTTTCGAAACGGAAACGATCCCCGCATTCCTTGCTTCCTGCTTAAGAAATTCGGGACACTCATGTTTTTTGTGTCCCGGCATCTCACAGTGAAAACAGCTACTGATGTGGTTAGACTTCCCGTCGCGACCCACTTGACGCCCCTTATCCCGTATAATTTTGTTTTCTCTCCCGTCCCTAAGATTTTTATTGCTCTCCAACTTCTTAGCTTCTGGTACGGGAAACATGCTCAAACATTGATACAACTCAGCAAGTGTTTTATTTCTCGCTGCTATTACATTCATACGAATATTGTCGTCGTGTATCCCGTGTATAATTAATTCTACTACCTTACTTTCGGGAATATCTAATTTTAATTTATTTATTCTTCTAATCTTCTCAAATGAATAGGTTTGCAAATCCTGACCAGGCGAACTCTGAAAGGCAGCCGCTGTCTCAAACAACTTTCCAAAATTCTCCTCGCCCGGGAATTGCCTCACAATGGCAACCGCGAATGCTTCCCACGAAACCGGCGTGTTTTGTAACCTATCGTACCATGCCTTCGAATTTCCACGTAACCTTAGGGTCGCCAAATACAATTTATGAGTGTCATTCCACTCATACATCACACCTAGCATATTGACCCTTTCTAACCATTCCACCGCAGATAATTCTTTAGATCCCGGATCGAATTCCGGCAACACCTTTTCATTGGTATATCTATTCGTTTTATTATTAGTGGAGCCTACTTGTATCAATCCTGCTAATACTTCAGTTAGTTTCACAAAATCGGACTCACCACTCGCCTGGGATGACCGCTCAGTACGTGACCTGTCTCGCGACCTATCTCGAGATCTGTCTCGCCTATCGTGACGCAGAGCAGACCTGTCTCGACTTCGTCGTCCCAACGCCGATTGGTCGCAGCTTCGATGTCTCGAATTTGAGGTTTTACTATGGCAGGAATCTTCATGATCCCGAGTGCGTCTCCAGAACGTACTAAGATGCCTTCCTTTTAATGACAGCTTCACTTCTACTCTGCGCAAGTCTGTTTTTTTTTTTTATTCACTCGTAAAACACGTGTGGTAATCCCACTTCTGATCTGTAGGAGATATAATAATTTAGAATAAAACGACAACTGAACTCTATAACTTTTTCTCTTTATTTTGAACAATTCTTTCGCGACGTGGACCGTACGGCGGATCGGAAGACTGTGTGTCCTCGTAACCCTCCAGCAAGGTTTTTCATAGCTTCCCATGACATCATTTTGTCCACCTTCCGGGAACGGTCCAGCTTATCGGTTTCTTCGAAGCGAAACCGATCCTGATGTAGGGTGATGCCATTGAACACAAAGATGACCTTCCACGCATGACATCAGCTCATTGCATCATTTGGTCCAACTTCGAGGAGCGATCCAACTTATCAGTTTCCCTCGAAGTAGAACCTGATCCCGTTGCAGGGTGACGCCATCAAACCAGAAATTCCTTCCACAGGATAGAGTTGTGTATCAAGAAATCTTACAAAATGATATGTTGCTATTTCCCAACGAAAAGATGTCATCAGAATGGTCATTTTAGCACGATCATGACCTCGAATTCTTCTAAATTAATTAAGACGTTTCTTGCAGAACAAAATTTTAATTATCAAATCGTCAAGTTAATCCCCAGACTTGAACCCAATTATATATTTGTAGGATTATGTTGAACGTCAATTAGGAAGTCACTCTCTTATCACTAAAGTAGAATTAACGGTACCCAGAAATACCGGCTAAGTTTTGTGTTTGATTAATCGAATCAATGCCACGCAGGTGCCACGCAGTCATCAAATCGAAGAGTTATCCAACGACTTATTAGGTTATTATGATAACATACTAAAAATGATAGCGGCAAATAGATTGAGAACTGACTACCAAGTTGATTGAACACATAAAAAGTCATTATGGGAAGTAAAGTGTAGGCTACGACACTATAATTTACGGATCAGCAAGAAAACCATTTTGGAAAAGTTAGGTCCGATCCACAATACAGCCTTAAGAATCATAACAGGTACCTTGAAGACAAATCCTATCCTTAGCATGCTCCAAGAGGCAACCAAACACCACTCTAACATAGAAGGAAATTTCTCAGCATTAATCAGATAACTAAAATAGCAACGACCCCGGTCAAGTCTTCATTCATCAACATATACAGGAATCAAAATATTACTAAATACTCTAAAAAATTATTCTATGTCAGAGCACATCAATACGAAAATGAAAAGAATTACCCCAAGAGTACTGCTAACATTACCATCCTGGAAAATCCACCAAATTGAAGTAAACACTTACTTAACAATATACACAAGAACTAATACCAACCCAAAAATCTGTTGACAATTAATGGCAGAAATAATTGAAAATTACAAGGACTTCGTACACGTTTACACAGGCGCATGAGAAATCCCCCTTCTGGTGATCATTACTTCACAATCCATCCTTAAAACCAAACTTCTAAACGGTCCTTTCACAATCATATAAACGAACTGTGATATTCACAGATTCTACAAGTGCAATAGCATCAATTAACAATACAACATCACCACCATACAATACAAAATAACCACCGAGCTACTCGGAAGAGACCAAGTAGCAACCGAATATGAATAAGTCAATCAAAGATCACCTACGTATACCTCCTAATCAAAAATCCAGCTACAAGATGTGAAGGATGTTATGTACAAATCACAATAAACCACCTAATCTTACAGTGTCCAAAATATAACATACCACGACAAAAATACTCACCAAAGCTACACATCAAGGACAATTTGGAACATAAAAAAGAATTGCGACCTATTGCAATTCATAAAAGAAATGAAACTATTATCAAAAATACTATAGTTACACATAACACGCACTTACTGAAATGTCGCTAATAACCTATATAGCAGTTGATGCGACATGAAGCTGATACATGCTTTGTGTGATAATAAGAAGCTTAAGAGGAAATAAATTGCCGAATCCGTGGCCAGAGTAAAATCACAGATTTTTTTCAAAGCAAAGTGTAATAGCCTAGTAAATCACTAATCCAAATACTATTATTTGTTCATTATCAGATTTATATAATGTATGTATGTAGTGATTCAAAAGTTGAACTTCTTTTTGCTTAAGCCTTTACAACTGAAGAATTATTAACCTTCATACGAAGCTTCTGAAGGTCGAATTTTAATATATCTAATAAACATAATAAATGTAGAAATTATTCTTGTTTAAATAAACCACCTGTAGGCGTTCTTAATAGCAGCGTTAATAAAAGATAATGCGGCGACACTTTCGGTGAAGTATCGGCGGGCCTGGCCACCTGAAACGCCTAAACAAAGTAGTGGCGTCGGGTGGTCGGCAATTGTTGTTGGATACTGATTATTGTTCCTTTTTCGATATTGTTACGACAAAAAGAAAGGAAGGAGTCAACCTAGCCACGTAGGAGAGTGGCCTGCTTAAAGAATAAAGAAATTTACGTTTTATACTACCTTATTTTTATATTACGTTTTTCGTTACTATTTCTCACCGCCTCCTACACATAAAATTATTTCAAGGCAACTTTATGTTAAACGAAACGATGTACAATTTCAATAATTACTGTTTAAATATTTTATTTAATTTGCTTGCCCAATTATATGTAATTTTTATTTTTTACACTAATTTTTCTCATCTTTCGCCACTAAAATTTTATTTCGACATCGTCAAGGCTATAAAAATATCAGATATTTCGTAACTTATTTTACTTTGAATTTACTGTATATGTAATCATTTCCTATTATCATTCATGGAAACCAGTTACATAGTACGATTGCATAGTACGATCCATTAAAAAGAAGAGAAACCAGCACGAGTAACAGAAGCTACTTTCCGCTTTATCGTTGAACGTTCGTAGAGTCATACAAAAGGCAATACAGATCTTGGTTCTCATTTCCCTGGTTATATCCGGCGGGTACAAGCTGCCTGATGATTCTGGATACATTCTTACGACAAACGAGATCGGTTCTGAATTTTCATCGCGCTCAAAGCGATTACATCATAACAGGATAAAACGAAACATCTGTCATTATGAATACCAACATTAACATTCGTACAAACCTAACTTGTACCAATAATAATAGATTTATTATTTTCTGTATAAATCAGACTTGAGTACGTAGAAATTCTGTAATTAGAGCAGTGTACCGCTTTGAATATTTCTATGATATTATGCTGAAGTTTTGAGCTATAAAACTAAGACTGTTAATCCTTCCTTTGTTATTAAATTTGTTTGATTAAAAGAATACCATCTTACCCTGCAATTTACAAAAAGTATATTCTTCAAGAAAAGTGGAAAACTGTATCCGAATATAATAACATATTATTTCATTAATCAAATTTATGTCATAATATAAATCGATACATTTTTCAACTAATCAACATACACTTGTACCCAATGATACCCAGACACAGCAAATAATAATAAGATGAATTTATAGAATATGGCACTGTGTCACATAATTCAAGAAGAGTGACATAACTAATCTTTTTCGATCAGATTATAAAGATGAATCAGTAAGATTTTCATAATTAGGTAGGGAGATGTTCCTGTAACTTTCTCGTGATGATATCTCGAAAATCGTAATTTTTGATGCCGTGTTACCTATTTTGTAGATGTGCGATGTGTTTATTAACCATCTGCATTTCAGAAATAATTTAACATTTTCTTCCAAACATTATCTTTTCTTAATGTGGGAGAAGAAATGATTAAATTTCATCATTTAAGTTGTAACAGTTGCGACTACTACTGTGGCAATGAGTTACTATTGCTATTTTTTCAAGGTTTCAGTTAAGTCTGCTGTTTTTTCGTGATCATGCTTGCACGAACCTTAAGTTAGATTTATTTCATACATATTCTTTCATATTCCATTTTTATCCGTACTTCCGGAAACTATTGCTTTGTTCAACGTCTTATCAGTATATGGTATTCTCCTTCATTGCTACATGCTACCCAAATCTTTAGGAACTTTTGTGTTTTTTCTTTAACGCTTTGATTTTCTACAAATGTTCATATTACTATTTTAGATGTACAATGGCTCCAAAAAGTATTTGTACACTGTATTATAAGGAAATTCATCTACTTCTGAAATTCTGATTTCAATGAAACTTTATGCGTGTACAGAGCATAGTGTGTTCTGCGTGGAGCAATTCTTTTTGGCGGCAAAATATATTTTAAGAGGGCTGATAACAAATCTCAAAGTTTCAGCGATTTTTCACGCTTTGAATACAAGCTTTTCTGTGTTCCTTTTTTATAACAGGACGATAGGGTATTAAAAATTAAACATTTTCTATTTGAAAAGTTTTGCTTCATCAAGTACCGTTACAAAGCTATCTTTAAAAAATGAGAGAAAACTCAGAAACTTCGACACTGGTTTCACCCCTTTAATATGGCATTTAGATGAAAAGAAGAGATTAATTCTTACGTATACTATTACGATCTACATACCCACCAAGTCTTATCAAATACTTCTATCAGACTCAGAATTTCAGGGTTAAACGAATTTATTTGTGACATAGTGTATGAATACTTTTTGGAGCCACTGTAGGTCAAATTCGGACCCAGGACGCCTTATGGTTCAGTATGGCCGAGCGTAAAATGAATCTTTGTTTTCAATGGCGTCACCCTGCATCGGGATTGGTTTTTCTTCGAGGAAAACTGATAAGCTGGATCGTTTCCCGAAGTTAGACCGAATGATGCAGGGGCTGATGTCATGGAGCAGTATGAAAACCCTGCTGGCGGTTCGGAGGAAGACACTTTTTTCCATTCCGCCGTGCTGTTCGCATCATAGAAAAAGTCTTTGATTTATATAGTTTACGAGACATTTGCTAAATTACACAAAATATAAATATAGTAAGTATAATATAAGAAAGTATTATTCCATATGAGTTTTGCGCAATTCATTCATAAACATTGAGATCTAAGCAAATTAATTTTTTGTGAACACTGTAACATTCAATATGTAATTCACGTTACAAAAAAGAGCCTAATGCAGACAACCATAACTTTTACGTGGTTGAATGGGTTTAACAAATCTATTAATATTTGAGAATCAAATATTTTACAAATTAGATGAACTAAATTCATTTTGTGTCAACCAAAGGAAGCAGAAATTCGACATCGATTGAAAGTCGATCTATGAATTGAGACACAAAAGACAGTGCCCAGAACAATCAAACGAACCGATAAACGGCTTCCTCGCAAGGCAAGGAAAGAAAGCTGGTCTATTACGTACATATGTATAATTTGTTACTCTTGCCTGTTACTTTATTTTTGGTAATTCTGCAGTTTAGTAGCTTTACCCTAAATGTGTTTATTTTCTTCTGGTTTTTCTTAAAAGGGCTGTATTTTAACATTAAAATGAATATGTAGATCAGAAGAACTTAAAAAAGTATTGTGCTTTTGTTAGCTTTTAACAAATAAAGGCTTAACATCTGAAGCAATTGTAGAATGTGTGCACAGATTCCGATGATTTTTCAATGTGTTATAGAGGATGAGATTTACAAGCTATTGCAGACATAACTGTTGTTTTGGCTTAGTTTACGAGACATGTATTTGTCAGACACTATCACTACTATCACAATGATCAATCGAATACGTGTGCCAGCGTGGCGATGCAAAAGCATCTTATCGCCGATCGTTTATTGTTGTAGATTCGCAACTGGCAGACTACGTAAGTACAATTATACTAAAAGTTGGATAACTGCCCGAAGACAAGATGTACAACCTGGCAGAACAAGAAATGTAATCTGATCTGTGTTTGACTGTCGATGAGAAAAATACTAATGCAATAATGAAACTTTTCTATTTTCAATTTCTCGCTAATGAAACTTAAATCATTGTATTTCTGAGCCTTCTCTAACTAAAACAAAACCAAACACGATGTAATTTGGAACATATTTGCGGCTCTAATTACTGTTGCTTTACTGTTCCGCTGTTGTGTCAAGCATTGAGATACAGTGATAAGTAAATATGCTTCAAATTATATCATGTTCGGTCTTATTTTAATCAGCAAATCTTTACAAATATATGGTGAAAGTTTCAATCAGAAATAACCAAAAATAAAAAGGTTTCATCATTGCATTACTTTTGTCTCACCAATATGTTTTTCTTTTTGTTTACCTCGACTCTCAGATCTCTTCCTGTTTCACCCGCTGTCCTTTTTTGCGATCGACAGCTCGATTCGAACTGTTTCTAAAGTTAAAAATCATACTTCTATTTCATAACTTCCAGGTTTGGAGTCCGAATTTTCGGACATATATTCACCCAATATATCCAACGTTTGCTGTTCTTACAAAATTGAGCGTTCTGCTAGGTTGGTAACGATAATTGGCGGGCAAATAAATAAAAATGAGCATATTATGAAATAAAGACAAAATGTACACTTTATCTACACATTTTAACAGATAATTCTTTGAAAAACTTAGACAAAGTACATGATTTTAAGTGAAAGTGAGGGTCAACTAAATGAAAGCCAGTCCCACCGGAAAAAACCGTTAACAACCAACAATCCACCGATTGGTCGATAATGTTTCAGCTAGCGTGGTGTCAGAAAAAGGAAGGCTCAGGACGATTTTCTTAAAGGTATGAAGCGCAAAAATTGGACCGAGAGTAATAAGAGCTGATTGAATAGCCGAATTGCAGAGTTGAGAATTGAATTCCAGAGTAGAGAATTGTATTAAGTGTAGTTGATATTTATAATTTAAGAATTATTTTATACTTATGCTATTAATCCTATAATAATTTTAAGACTTTCTACAAAACGAATTATTTATGCATGTTTAATCGAAAAAAAAAATAAAAGTATAAGTACTTTATAAACACAAAATTGAGTGTAGAGAGAATAGAATTACCCATAAGCAACAAATAAACTTAATTTTAATATCTTGTTGCGTAACCCTGAGCAGTTACGATTGCCTTTAAACGTCTCGGTAACAATTCAACTAATTTTTGAATTGTTGAACTCGAAATATTTTTCCATATTTCAGTAACTTTTACTTTTGCATCTGTCTTGCTGATAAACCTACGATTACTCAATTTTGATTTCAATCCCTGTAACAGGGATTCAATTGAATTGACGTCTAGTGATTGTAGAGGAGCATTTAACAATTTTGGTATGTTGTATAATAGCAATTACATAATAGCATGCGACGCGGTCCGTATGCAGGATCTTTATCCTATTGGAGGTGATATGTTGGGGGCATTTGCAATTTTTTAGCCGAAGCCTTTACATTTTTATTTAAAACATTTGGATATTTCATTTTGTCTGTCGTATTTTCAATAAATTCAATATTGACAATTCTATTTACTGTCACACACCCCTTTAGCATTACGGAGCCTCCGTCGTATTTTATAGTGGGAATCGTATTGCTGTGGTTAAACTCTTTATTTGGTTTCCTCCATATAATTACGCTTCTATTCGAATTAAATAAATTAATTCTGACTTAATCGAAGAATATTACATTATTCAAAAAAACTGCATCACAATTAATATATTTTTTTGTATTTGCTAACCAATTTCTTCTGTTCATCTTAGAAATGAAAGGTTTCTTTCTTGTTATCCGACCAGAATAGTCTTTATTGTGTAGCACTCCACGAACCATTTCTGTAGATATTGCTCTTTTAATCTTTGATGACACTTCTTTCATCAGGTTGAATGCACTAGTTTTCGGATTAACTTGAATTTCTTTTACTATATACCGCTAATCACCTTCACTCAATATTTTTTTTTCCACGTCCTACTTTATTACATAATGTACCACTATATTTATTATTGTTAATGATTGCATGTATAGTACAGTGGGTTCTACCTGTTGTTTCTTCAACTTGTCTTAAAGATTCACAATATCAAATTCTGATATTCTTGTAGTCAGAAGATGCAAACTTTGTTAATAAATAATGGCAAACGACAATCAAACGTAACAAAGCAATGCAGTAACATAAACTGAATACAGTTGAAGAAATTCTAAATAAGGATGACGCAAAATAAATTTCAGATAGCTCAGTTTTTAAATATTTATTCAACTGTGCGTTCAATTTTGTGATGATAAAACAGGTTCGTTAAATATATATAGAGAATTCACTTTATTACAATCTTTTTTAAAGAATTATCTGTTAAACTGTGCAAGTATAGTATATATTATGTTTTCACCTTTGAATATGTTCGTTTTTACTTATTTCCCCGCAAATTATTATTGCCAACCTTGGTGTACGCTCAAGTTTGCTAGTAATTATAAGTACTTATATAACGAGTAGACAAAAAGATTGATTAAATTTAATCTATCTGAATGAGTTTTTGACAAATATTTCTAAAACAAAGCCAAAGCGGTGATTATACTTTCAGAAAAAGCTTGTTGTAAGTCTTATCCTCTATACCATACTAAAGACTCATCGGAATTGACCCTTACATTCTGCAGTTCCTTCGAAATCGATGTTTCTTGTTAAAAACTAACAAACATACATTATTTTTTCAAGCTCCCCCGATTTAGGTCATACAATCACTTTACATCAACTTTACCCTATTTCTTCCTTTCTTTCGTGTTAAAGAAATCATTATACTATAATGCACATATACATACAGGGTGTTAATCTACCTATGGACTTAAATGAAATGGGGGGTTCTAGACGGTAAAATAAGACGAAAATCAAGAATGACGAAATTTCGTTAAACACTTGGTTAATTAATTATTAGCAGTTAAAGATTGCCCCAAATCAGCCAATCCGCTGCAGTGCCGTCCGTTGGGCTCGCCGCGCACAGGCGAACCCAGGACCGTATCAACATGTGTTACAACGCTTACCTCGTAGGGCGCAGAAAAACTTGTTTGTCACTCAAGAGACGGACGACACAAAATCAAAACTTCGGTCACCTTCCAAAAAGTATTCAATGATCGTTGAATAGCATTAAACCTACTTACTCGCAAAATCCACAAGAGCATGTCAGAACTCGCCCATTGGGATTTCCGAGTAAAGAGGGTTAATGATCTCTTAAAGCAGATAGTACACTGCCCAAAAGTGAAGCACCCACACGCATTCAAATCGCGATTGTCCCGTTCGCAGTGTCCACAAAAATGTACACAACACACTTGCACGAATCAGTCATAATTTACACCGTCACTAAAATGTATTCTTTTCTCTCTTCTTTTGCACTCTCACGACAATACCACATACGTGTGGCACAAACACACTCACAACTATATTTTATTTAAAACTAAATAAAATAAGCTCTTATTTAAAAGAAATTAACTGTAACCAGGAACGATCTAAAAAAGCGTTTTAAAAGAAGTCGAAAAATAATTCCGCTACTGAACAACAGCAGAACCAAATGACGACTGACGAATACGCGGGAAGAAGGATTTCTCTGCGATTGCGTTGGAGGACTGATATTCTTTTGTCATCGACCGCGTTCGATCGCCACCAGAGATCAGTCGTTAACGAAACATTGTGTTGACGTGCGGTTTATTTTCTCGTCGTGTGAT
>JAOPTO010001404.1:0-91905 GCA_033822845.1 Tetrapedia diversipes | reverse complement strand
CATTTAGGCATATTGGTGATCAAAAATTTTCCATCAAACGCACGGGAATACACGGATGAAGCGTGTAGAGGTAGGCGTGCGGGATGTTTAAAAAGCGCTGATTCAATTTTACGCTCGAAAAGAGAGTCCGCTGCCCTCGATGCATAGTCGAGTACTGTGGATGACAGGGATACCAGGCGATGGTGTTGACGTTCCTGTAATTTGGCAGGAAAATATCCAAATCGTTCGCGTAATTCTACCGGAAACTGTGGATTGTTCCGATGTTAATTCTGTCGTTAAAATCAATTTCAAAGCTGTTCACGCAAGTCATTTGCTCAAAGCACCATGGTGTAACGGAAATGGATGACGATAAAAGCCAACACGATACCAAACGTATTTACAACTGTAATTTTTTTGTTCGGTTCTCGACTCTTTTCTTGTTACCTATACGAGCATGGAGTCTTCGATGTGTTCGAATCGCGTGTATTCCCAAATTTAACAAATTTCACCTTGCAGTGAAACAATACCACCCCTCTGCCTGGAAAGTTTACGAATGTAAACCCTAAAATTAAGCTCCCAATCGAACAGATCCCCAGAGTAGAATTAAACGGGTGAAACTCGTTAGGTAGTCTCACAAGAGCTTGATCGATCTTCTTTTTAAGCACGTGGCTCGATTTTCTTTAAACGAAAGCTGTACGAAAATAGCGCCGACCGTTTCGAGTAGACGAACTTTTAAATATATCCACGAACGCTTTTGGACGGTACGTTGAGACTTCTTGGAGCTGGGTAGTAAGACACTTCGAAGGCTTAATCAACAAATTGGTCCCCTAAGAGTTCTCCTCGCGCAGGACCGTGAACACGCATAATTCAAACTCGCACAGGCCATGGTTTAATTACCAAATCTTGTTCGGAGTTGGGTGCAGGAGCAAGGCTGCAAACTTCTTGGCTTGGGTAATGTGCGCGAAACCGTGCTTTGTTATCATACCGGGGAACGCGTGGCCAGTCGTGCGTGTTACGGAGGTTGGGGATGCTAATTTCCTTAATACGATTCCTCGTTTTCGAAAAACACCGGATCAGCTCCTTATCCGGTAACTTACAGGTCTAACTAACAGCCTTATCTCGCTTCGGGCAGCTTGTTTGACTTCTAACGGTACCTCCTTCTGACCGGTAGCACTTGATAACTGAATATCCTGAATATCCTAGAGGGGCGAGCCCAAGGGTTGGGGGAGGGAAGTTCTGGTAGCGAGTTCGGCCAGCCTAATCCTTTCTGTGGGTCGGCTTTGCATTAAGCGAAGTCCATCAACTTGGCGTAAAGCTGGAGGAGTTTCAAAGACTGTCTATGGTCGAGCATTAACATTGTATTATCCAGTAATTGGCGAAAATTTAATCCCCCTGCGAAACTCGTCGAACGAATATTCCTCGATAAATAATGATAGACATTTTGTCGCTCTTTTTCTTTCTGTTTCAACAATTAATATATATATGATCCGTCCCGAAATGAACGAAAGAAGGGAGTTAATTCTTGGAAGTAAAGTAGCGGCCATATTTCTCAATAAACAATAAATCAGCTAGGGCGTCGAGTAAGGTATAACGCCCTCTCTTATGGATCGACTTTCTTCTTTCCTTTTCTCTTCGTGACACATGTCTTTACCCGCCTTCGCCCTTGGTCTTTCATTCCCCTTTGCCTTGTCCTTCTTAGACTCTCTCCACCTGTCTCTTTCCGTCGCCTTCCGAGTATCCGAGTCCCATTAATCTATGGTTATCTACGGCGTGCGCCGGATAAGTGCGTCGGAATGAGCCATTTCACCCTTGGGAGTTCGAATCCATCCTGTACCCTCGAAGAGAAGCCCATCCATAGACTGGCCCTTGGGCATCCTCTTTTACGCTTGTGATGAGGTAGCCAAAAGTTTCTCTTTAACGAGATCATAATGACAATGCCAACAGTGCGAACTGGGAACGTTTTGCTTCTACATGTCTTCTGAACTTTTATAACCGTCCTCCAATATTTTCGTTCTTAACACTATTCCTACCGACACTTCACGTATACCTATTCCTATCGCGACATTCCCACGTATGACAGACTACAAATTTTTCTGAGAAACTAAACAATGAAAGAAGAAGTGAATATTGAAAAGTGTATTATAGGTTTATTTGAGGAAAAGTCTAAAATTTAAAGGCGGTTCGAATACGTTGTACATGTGAAATTCTAATCGAAATTTTAAAAACGGTCATTTGACCGGTCATGGTAGGAATAGTGTTAAAAAAAACCATATATTGGGTTGGAGGGAAAGTTCTGTCGTATTTTAAATAGGCAGGTAATTTTTCCCGGAAATAAAAAAAAAACATCTGGCTAGTGAGTCATTGGGAATATTTTTTATTTTTTTTTACCTGCTGTATAACATAAAAGGAGTTATTTTTTACCGTTCATCATTTACTTGTGATATTTAAAGTGAAAAATATGTCAGTAGATAAAGTGCATTTACGACACTGCATTTTGTATGAATTCCAAAAAGGAAGCAACGCATCGGTTGCATGTAAAAATTTATGTACGGTATTTGGAAAAGATATTGTAAATGTTCGTACTTGTCAAAGATGGTTTGGCAAATTTCGTTCCGGGGATCTGAGCCTCCAAGAAAGTGATCGATCTGGACGACCATCCAAGATCGATAATGATGTTTCGCGATCCATGTTGGAAAATAATCCACGTTTAACAAGTCGAGAAATTGCAGAAGAGTTTGGCATTCATCGTACAACTGTTGGAGATCACATTGAATCTCTTGGGTTTGCGTTAAAGCAAAGTGTTTGGGTTCCACGTGAATTAACGGAAACGGAAAACACGACAGAACTTTCCCTCCAACCTAATATTTAGAGTCATTTGCTAGTTACCGTCAAAAAGTCTGAAATCACTCCGAATTTTAACAAATAACACGATGACACGCTATACAAGAAATTCGAGATGAACTAAGAAATTTCTGAGAACAAATGTAAAATGGGAACACGATAAAATCGGATAACCGGTTTCGTCGCGTCGGCAGGTTGCTATCGATGAGTTCTTAAATTCACCCGGTCAGGTCGTTTTTTTACAACAGTGAATGATGTCGGTAGGTTATCTTTTCACCTTCGACTCTCATAAGTAAAGCGAAAAGCAGTCTCTCCCCTCGCTGTCGGTGGATCCGACCTAACGAACTAAAGAACAACTTTACTTTACATGCGTTCGCAGCCAACCCCTCGCCCTCTTTCGTTCGTCTCTCTTCCTCCTGTCGACGACGTTGTCGGGCTCCGCCGTTATCGCCGGGAAAGTTAAGTGGAAGAAAATGCGTCTTCTAAAAACGAGGGGACAGCGGGTAAAGTTGAAATTGATGCACTGGACGGGACCCTGAACCCATGAGGTTTACATTGGCAGCATCATGTGAGCTGCTCCCAGAGAACTTCAAAAGTGGCATGGGCAGACAACGATATATTATCATGTTCTAGGTCTTTTGTGACGTGTCTACGTATGAAACTGGCTTTTCAATCGATTTGACGGGTATAAGTCAATTCATTCGAAAATTTAAAAAAGATCTGTGCCTACAAAAATAATGCGAATCATTTCCTTTAATAAATAAAGAATTTTTTTTACGAAAAATCAACGTTTATTTCATAAGGGGTCAAATGATCCCCTATGGTAAGATTAGGTTTAAAAAAATGCCGGTACGTTTAGTGTTAAATATACTTTCGTTAATACTTCAATCGCTTCACTTTTATTTTTCACACCTGAATTCCAATCTTCCGTTCTACGAAAATCGTTTTATAGAATTTTCCTATACAAGAAACATTTCATTTAAACGGGCATTGTTCTCCCCTATCAACGATATCTTTCACGATGAAATGGACGAACCGTCGAAAGCTGAACTCAAAGTTGGAACGTTCGCTTAACTGTACACCCAGTGTTATTGCAACCGTATAGCAACCGAATAGTCTAGGTTTCAGAAGTGACGTTGGACGTGACAAGTGATATTATACCCGGAGTCGTCTAACTCTGCTGCAGCCCACTAGATACGGGGTGTCTGCCACAGACGCTGTGTAACTCAGAAACCGATGTGTGACAGAGCAACAGGGTTCGGATTGCGCCTTAGTTTCATTGTAACCTGTCTCAGACAGAAGATGGCAACGACCAAGCCGTTGTTTCACCCTGTTCGCTTGTCATTTCGCAATAATCAATCGTATGAACGTTCGTTTAACCCGTTCACTGCCAGGCAAATTTAGAGTGTCTTGCGTTGAGTGCCAAAATTTTATTTCGAAGAAAGCACGGAATTTAGCAAGATCTAATAATATTAACACATTGTATGCCGGCCCCGCGAAAACGCGGGTTTGGAAGTCTGTTGCTTTAGCGCCGGGTTTGCGATAATACCACATTCTTTTGTTTGGCGATTTGTTTGTTTCTATTTTTCGTTATCGTTAAATTGCATATAATGAATATGCAAACCAATTTTAGTGTTTTACAATAATGTATAAAATTTTCAATGTTTTCTTCACCTACAGTTTTAAATGCCTCAGATGCCACCGGCATACAATGTGTTAAGTTACCGATATAGTATTGAAATGGCATTTACTGTAATTTTTTGAAAATGAAAAAAAATATTACGAGACATCTCGTAGCTAGCAACGTTGAATAAAATTCCTGTGCTGAGTGGACATTTCTAATCAATCTTAAATTGTAACGCAGTTTAAGTTTTAAGGCAGTTTTGGTGCATACGCTTGGTGTATTTTATATTTATATGTATATTATACTTCAACGCTTATTCCATTGAATTCCTTTTAAAATTCCAATTTAAAATCCTATTTAACTTTAAGAAAAAGAGGGTCACCCAAATATGCGTGACCTCCCATTTTGTTCTCAACAGAGCGCTGCAATTGATTCTTATTTGCTTTTGTTATTAGTTAATCTTGAACTAGTACTGTTTATAAATTTTTCAAAACACAATTTTTAATAAATTCAACATCTGCTTAGGATCAGAACTAATAACAAAAGTAAATAGAATCAATGGCACTGCTTTGTCAAGGAAAAAATGGCAGATCTCACCATTCGGTCGGCTAAGTGTTAACACTTTATCGACCGGGAGCCTATTAATCGGCTTCTAGTAAATCTTCTAACGTTCCTTCATACAAAGGTAACACGTTTCTGAGATATATCATATGTATACTGTACAGAAATATTAAAGTATTAATTGCGTGAAGAAAATATTGTTTAATAATAAAATCGTCAGTATTGCATCCACGCCAAAATGAGATGGTCGGTAGTGCGTATGTTGAAGCATCAGCGATCGGTAAAGTGTTAATTAATTGATCATTCCAATAACCAAAATTCATCTAGGATATGAGGATGAAGGGGAAAAACACACGAAATAGAAACAAATAGAAACAACAAATAGAAACAAATAGAAACAACAGTTTATTAAAAGAAAAACACACAAGAAAGGTTAATTTATTTGAACACGCAAGAAAAAGAATAAGACTCTGAGCGGCACTGCTTTCCGCGACTCTTCTTCTTATGCACGCAAGAAAACGACTGCCGCTAAATTTGCCGATCGCAACAAGTTTACCAAAAACAATTGACTATCGACACGGCGGCGAGCCGTGTCATCTTCGTAACGGCTATTTTACCGAAAAATACAATGTGTCTCCAACGGTTATTGCGTGGAAGAATCCTACATTCATAATACAAAAAATGCTTCGCCGTTTGATATCGAGCAGTTCTGATTTGAGTTCGAATACACCAGGAATTGATCGTTCGAGTACCAACACGATTCCAAGGAATGAACGGTTCAATGATTTTCGTAGATCTTCGATCCCGTTAAATGCGTGCAAACACCACAATATTTTTCCGTCTGTCCGTAATACGAGGGCATTGTTTCAGCACGACGCGTGATCGTGACGAAGCATCGGGAACACAGATTATAAATCGTGGTGGGCTACAGAGAGGGGGCAACGTTCGATAAATTGGGATTTTATTATCGCTAATAACCATCCCAAATTATTGTCTAGCGATATTTACGCGGAGGCTAACCTCCAGCGCCACACGTTCGACCACCTCCTGTGGCACACAGAGGGTGTTGTTTGCACACACACACACACACGCACGCACACACACATATGCGCACGGATACGCAGGCGACCACGTAGAGGAGGGCACGCGCTTTTCGTGATCGTATTTTCGCCATTATTTACGCGTCGCGTGCATACGGTTTTCGCTTCTGCGCGGGCTTACGAATGTTTATCGGCAAAAATTAACGGGCAATTTGTACTGGGCGCATTGTCGCCGGTAATTATTATTTTATCGACGGTCACGCGCGGCAACGCAGCCGATCTCTCGCGTGCTCTCATTATTTATTGGCTCCCGTACTCCAACCCCCGGCTTGCGCCCGCCGATTTTCGAAGAATTTGCTTAGCGGACCAACGTAAATTCGCGCGATATTATCGTGAACCCACGGCTATTTCGAGCGTTCATCGCCATAATTCCACCACGTACTGATTTACAATTAACCTTTTCTTTTACCGCATAAACTATGTACTTCTGTCTGTTCACTTTGCGTTTCGCGCAACGAGTTTGGTAGATCAGTTTCGTTCGAACGTTTGCTATGTGTTCAGAGCGAATTATTGTAATTGTCCAAGATGATTGATGGTTGGATGCAAGCGAATACTTAGTTCCGTTGCTTTCTCACCCGGTTGCAGACTGGCAAATTTAATCTGTACCCTTGATTCACACTATTATAGAACGACCGACAATTAAAGTGTACTTATTGGCATGGAAGAGATGAAATTGAAAATTACACCAAAAAATACTGAACACATAGGAAACAAATCTTAATTTATACCTTCTGCAGAAAATCAGAGTAAATTTTGGAAACTAACCACAGTGGATTTATAAGATTGATATGAATAATCACCAGTTGGTCATTTTGACTGCTCTGGTAGTTCTAGTGTTAAGGTGTACTTATTTGCATGGATGAGATAACATTGAAAATTACATGAAGATGTATCGAATACATAGAACACAAATTTTTATTTGTACCTTCTGCAGAAAATCATAGTAAATTTTGGAAACTAACCACAGTGTATTTATAAGATTGATATGAATAATCTCCAATTGATCATTTTGACTGCTCTGGTAGTTCTAGTGTTAAGGTGTACTTATTTGCATGGATGAGATAACATTGAAAATTACATGAAGATGTATCGAATACATAGAACACAAATTTTTATTTGTACCTTCTGCAGAAAATCATAGTAAATTTTGGAAACTAACCACAGTGTATTTATAAGATTGATATGAATAATCTCCAATTGATCATTTTGACTGCTCTGGTAGTTCTAGTGTTAACAAAACTCGATGTGAATCATTTTTAAAGTGTTTCCTTCGATTATTCTTTCTTTTTGTTTTTTAGGTATTTGTTAATGAGTATACCGTGAAGCTAGGCTAGCGCTATTTTACTTTAATTTATTAATTCGTTATATTCCAGCTTCTTGAGGCTTTCGTATTGTTGCAAGGTTAAGTCGACGAGAAATAAGATTACAATTTTTATTTATACCTTCTGTAGAAAATCATAGTAAATTTTAGAAGCTTTACCACAGTGAATTTATAAGGTTTGCTATAAATAATCACCAATCCATCATTTTGACTGCTTTGGTCGTTCTAGCGTTAATTTATCGATAAATAATGTTAACTTAGACATTGTACACGTGTAAACACAATAACTAGGCGAATTTAATCTGTTCCCTTGATTAATCTATCGATAAATAATGTTAACTTAGACTTTGTACGCGTGTAAATACAATAACTAGGCGAACTTAATCTGTTCCCTTGATTAATCTATCGATAAATAATGTTAACCTAGACTTTGTACGCGTGTAAACACAATAACTAGGCGAATTTAATGTGTTCCCTTGATTAATTTATCGATAAATAATGTTAACCTAGACTTTGTACGAGTGTAAACACAATAACTAGGCGAATTTAATCTGTTCCCTTGATTAATCTATCGATAAATAATGTTAACTTAGACTTTGTACGCGTGTAAATACAATAACTAGGCGAATTTAATCTGTTCCCTTGATTAATCTATCGATAAATAATGTTAACTTAGACTTTGTACGCGTGTAAATACAATAACTAGGCGAATTTAATCTGTTCCCTTAATTAATTTATCGATAAATAATGTTAACCTAGACTTTTTACACGTGTAAACACAGTAGCTGAACTCGATGCCTGTGCGCAAAGTTTTTTTCTCAGCCCTCGTCGTGGACGTTGGCGAGCGTTCTCGTTGGTTTGCGTTTCGTTCGCGTAATATCGTCCGGACGCGTACAACCTGGCCGTCAGCGCGTCGTTTTTCGTAATTGGCTTGGCTCATGCCAAGTCATGCGCCGGGAAAAAATTACATTTCGCGGGACGCCGCGCGTTGTTTATAAACGTGTATACGTACGCCGGTGCACGAGAACAAATGATGTTTGCGAAACAACACAAGGCACCGAGCACGGACTGTCCGACCGGTGCCATTGGGCGCACGTGAATTCTCGTTCACGTTAGTCAGGTTACCGAGCCCTGTAATTCAAGTAATTTCGCCTCGGGCTTAGGTTCGGTAGTGTAAATTGATTTCAAAGTGATTGCAAGTTTTGCTCGAAGCGAGCACAATAATATATCAGTCAACAGAACTAGCCAGCGACGATTAAAAATAATTTCGATTACACTTTTTTAAACGGCAGTTTTAAAGAAATATTCCGTAATTCGCTTTTTTATAAAATTTATTTTAAGAGATAAAGAATTCTCATCTCTTGAAGGATACTTCAGGGAAAGATTGAATGTACGATATCTGAAAAAAAAAAATTGAAAGATATTTTGTAAAGTATATATGATCATTTCATATTATTGAAGTAATTTCAAACTTTGTTCGAAGCAAGTATAGCAGAATATCAGTCAACAGAACTAGCCAGCGACGATTAAAAATAATTTCGATTACACTTTTTTTAAACGGCAGTTTCAAAGAAATATTCCGCAATTTGCTTTTTTATAAAATTTATTTTAAGAGATAAAGAATTCTCATCTCTTGAAGGATACTTCAGGGAAAGATTGAATGTACGATATCTGAAAAAAAAAAAAATTGAAAGATATTTTATAAAGTATATATGATCATTTCATATTATTGAAGTAATTTCAAGCTTTGTTCGAAGCAAGTATTCTAGAATATCGGTCAACAGAACTAGCCAGCGATGATTAACGATCATTTCGATTAAACTTTTTTTAAACGGCAGTTTTAAAGAAATATTCCGCAATTTGCTTTTTTATAAAATTTAATTTTAAGAGATATGGGAATTGTTAATGTTCTTTCGTAGATATTTAAAATTACATCGGTGGAATTTACTGGATTTGCTCTAATTTCATGAAGGATACTTAAAGGAAAGATTGAATCTACGATATCTGAGAAAGACTTCGAAGATATCTCATGAAGTATATATAATTGTAATAATAATAATAATAATAGTTTATTTATGAATAAAAAAAATTCATTGGTATACAAAAACAAGAGGATATATATCTGAAAAAAATTTCGAAGATATCTCATGAAGTATATATAATAATAATTTATTTATTTACGGATAAGAAAATCCATTGGTATACAAAAACAAGAGGATAAGTGTAAGAAGTATACAACAATAGCTTAACTTAATATGTAACACAGAAAATAATAGACAAGACAAAATAAGAAAGACAAAACTTAATAATTATATGGTTAAGGTCAAGTTGAGCCTAAACAGTGACATTTTGAAAGATCTTAGTAATACATTGAAGAAGTTAATATTTTTGCATAATCTGATCATTATATATGATCATTTCATGTTATTGAAGTATATTATTTCAAGTTATTCGAATCGAACTAACTGGAATTCAAGCATGTGGACCACTGCGAACAGAAGGGCACCCAAAGGAATTTCTTGACGGGACATAAGGTCGATGAGGAGAAAACAACGAGGTTTACGGGTATCAGGATGAGTTGCGTTTCACGCGTCACGTATCGCGGATGCACTCGATTATATTTCGATTATGGTTATAGTAAATCTAAGCCGGGGGGTGGGGGCAAAGGGGGGCGGGGGTAGATAGCCCGAGGGAAATCGCATTAATTTCTATAACGACATTCCCCGCGGTGCGGCAATTTCGGTATCGTTTTATCGGCGGCCACGTAACGCAAATACGTGTTTATCTGTGTGCGCGTGTAGTCGCCGGTATGTGTATAATACCTTTAACGTACGTGTAGGTGTGCACGAGCCTCGACGCGCATACACCCGCGTATCTGCCATCCGCTTCAGCTAATTTCGTGTTTGCTCGATTAATTTCCCGCGTTTAACGGAATTTGATGTTTCGTTAATTATTCTGTCGCGCGCGCTTCATACCGCACGCACGCACGGACACGCATGCAGCCCTCGCCCCTGCGATCGTTCGCTACTTTTGCTCGCAGCCACGTCCGCTCGCGTATATCGTGCCATTGCTGGAGAACACACTGTGCCACTATCCGCTAATATCAACTCCCGAATTGACAGCCGGCGTGAATGTAATTCGAGACCTATTGTTTTTTTGTGGGCAGAACGGAATTAAATAGGCTCGTTCTTGCTTTCACAGAGGACACAAGCACGTTTTTAATTCGTTACAAATCAACCCTTTGCACTCGAGAAGGTGACCGTTAGTCGTTTAATGATAGTAACTTTAAAAGTTTTCAAATTCAAAATATTTACTAAGGGCATGATGAGTATGATGAAGTGAGTCTGATTAATAAACAAACTAACTGGAGTGTGAAAGTGTAAGTAAATTTGGACCTGCTCTGATCGAGAGAAGTAGAATTAACCCTTTGCACTCGAGAGGTGACTATTAGTCGTTTAATGATACTAACTTCAAAACTTTGTAAATTCAAAATATTTACTAAAGGCATGAGCCTGATTAATAAACAAACTAACTGAAGTCTGAAAGTGTAAGTAAATTTGGATCTGCTCTGATCGAGAGAAGTAGAATTAACCCTTTGCACTCGAGAGGTGACTATTAGTGTTTAATGATACTAACTCTCTAGCACTGCTTAAGTTTATCGCTTGAGTTTCAATAATAATAATAATAACGAAATTTTGCCTTTAAATCCAAATAATTTTCAATTCCTCGGTTATATCAGTTTCAAAGGATTTAAGAAGTAGAATTAACCCTTTGCACTCGAGAAGGTGACCGTTAGTCGTTTAATGATAGTAACTTCAAAAATTTTCAAATTCGAAATATTTACTATGATTCACGTATATTAAACTTCATTTAATTTAGTTAAGTCGTATATTAAAATTTACATATGTGACTATTTAACGGCCGGGTCTGAACTAAAGTCTAAAAATTTGCGAAACTATCGTATGCTAGGATTACGATGTCCCACGAGAGGGGACAGCCGAGTGCAAAAGGTTAAATATACAACTTTGTAAGATTACGCTCACTCTCTTTTGGTCTCCGTTTATACTATAATCCGCAATTCGTTTCTGTTTCTCTCTCACAACTCTCTCACGACTGTATACAGTAGTGGACAAAAGTTTAAGACCAAAGGGTTAAAGAAAATAAATAAATTAATTAATAAGAAATGACAGTATAAATAAAATTTGTAGTCTATGCTAATCAATAAATAGTGTTTTACCATAATGGCAATAAAAATGAATAAATAAACAATATTTGTAAACTATAAAATTATGTTTTACATTGTCCTGTTGTCTTAAACTTTTGTCCGCTACTGTACGTTCGTCAATTTTTGTTCTTTCCACCTTATGACGTTTACAAATTTCGGCGTTAACCTTTTAATGCTGACGAAAGTTGTTCGTTGGGACCATGGACGAAAATATGCGATCTTTCGTTTACTTTAACGCGATTATCAGTAACAATACCCTTTGAAACATTTAGGTCAAGAGTATTCAGTAGTCAAAGGATTAAAGATACTAATATCCTTTTCTGAATTCCATTTATAAAGCTTTGAATTAGATGATTTTTGTGCGTTGAACGAACTACGTGCAATACTTTATTCGTTCTTGGGTCAATTCATAAGAGAGAATCAATCGCACGACGATGCACGCAATGAAATATTAAAATAGGCAGAAAGCCCAAGGCGTCGTTGTTAAGGCGGCAAGCTGACGTTACTCGAGGCGAACTAATCGCAGCTTGTCAGAGTGATATAGGGCACGTGTATGCCTTATACGGGAAGAGTTTAATGCCCTGTTTAATCCACGCGAAGCTTAGCCACGTCCATTTTCTAACAAGGCCCCCTAAACCGGAGATTAAGCCATCACTTTGCATGAGTGTGTTTCAAAAATCCGAGGATTACCTCTAGACAATCTAACCGGCGGAAGCGACGGCAGCAACTGCGAATTAATTACGATACTAAGAGTAGTATCTTTCCCTTATCTTTTCTTTCTGATAATCCATCCTTTTTATAGCTCCTTTTTATCATCCACCGCTGTCCCATCATCGCAGTTTCAAGTCTGTTTATGGGACCGATTTATGGCCTTGTCTGTGCCTATTTAGACCATCCGGGTCTGTTGGGTCTAAGACCGTTGCCAACGCGCCTTCGCTGGCACAATAAACAATTATTTTGCTTGTTACGCAACAAAATCCAACTCTTATTTACTCCAATATATCATTCACTTAAAGTAAAGACTCAGCCTTGTGTATACAGGGTGTTCAAATGGAACTGGATGAAAATTGAAGGGGCGATTCTATGCAACATTCTAAGACCAAAATCAAGAGTAAAAAAATTGCGTTTGACGCTTTGTTCATTAGTTATAAGCAATTAAAGAAAACGTGTTGCCCTTTTGCCTGCTCTCAGGCGTAAAGTAGCCCGCTTCTTTAATTGCTCATAACTAATGAACAAAGCGTCAAACGCAATTTTTTTACTCTTGATTTTCGTCTTAGAATGTTGCATAGAATCGCCCCTTCAATTTTCTCTCAGCTTCGTCCGAACACCCTGTATATGCGGATCAAACTTGTAACATTGCAAAGCCTATTATACATACACACGCGCACATTTGCCTCTCTCGTTTGCTCGACTGTCGGTGGTTGAAGGGGGTGCGCGGGGTTTGTAATGGGTGACGGTGTGGGCGCTGGTACACGTTGGCGTGTGTGTATGCATTTACGTGCTACGTTGCCAATGATTTATGTATACCGCTAATTACCAGCATGCACTGCACTGTTTTATCCGGCGATCATAGTTTTATTAGGCCAACCTGTGCATTGCGGTATTGTCAGCGCCAAAAGCACCGCCGGCGAACAATCCGTGCCGGCTGCGTGAAATGTGCCACGTTCACGGGCTACCCGATCGATTAACGTTTTGCACAAAGATACCCGCCGAATATATCGAGGATTCGAACACGTTCAGTTTTATCGGTTTGATAATATGATCAGCCCTGAAGCCCGCAAATGGCGAACCGTCGATTATAAGGCTTCTGGTATATGTAGTGGGTTTCCATTTTCATCTTAGAAATGTTTATCAGTTCTACTAATTCGTTGAGCGTTACTGTTTATTATTATAATTTTATTCTATGGTGGTACCAATTTTTTGTTATCGCTACCAACATGTACAATCATTAGAACAGTATAAAAATTGAATGTATATAAACTGACTCAAGTTCTGATGCAATACATTCTAAAAAATCAGCGCATATATACGATATAACCGCTGAAGGGGTTAACGTTTATATTTTGAGCTTCAAAAAATTCATTTTTCGTTTTACTAGTCCCATGCTGAAATCGTACCGAACTCCTACGTATACCGGGGCATATTTTTTTTTTTCTTTGTTCGATTGGATCATCATAACCTTTTATTTGGTATCTTTGGTTTAGCTATGCCCCCTTTACCGAACCTGTTGCCATTTGACCGCAACGTTCAATTTGTATCGGTTATCGCGTTCAATTAAACTCAGAGTTTTTGGCTCGGATTACCGTGCACAGGTTGAGTGTACCATACATGTGTAACCGTGAAACGGGCATCGTGACAGACGATCGTCCATACCATAGTCTTGGTTTTAGTCAAGTTATACAGTCATCGTATCCTCTATGACACGAAGCAGTTTAGTGCAATGTATGAACAAACAGTTCGAAAAAGAAGAAATATTTCAATAATTAGAAATACTGTTGGGTTTTCAAGTGGTCCGGGGTAATCTTTCTCTTTTAACGAGAAGATGAATGTAGGTAAGATTCAGATTTGTGTTCAGATTTTTAATAATTAAAGAAATAGATTTAATAAGAAAACACAATAACATTCTTATTTGTTTTATACAATGAAAAATGCTTATCTTAGCTTAACTTTACTTTTTTCATCGTCTCTTTCATTTCTCAAACGGAAGTGACCCATCCCCATCACCACTCAGCAATCATCCAAGCACGCTCATTCTCGCCAACGTTATTTCCTACATCTTCATTCATACCAACCGTTCACACTAATTGTTCCCAACAAATACGATTTTGCTTGTGTGCAAGGTATAAAGAGATGAATACCGTTAGAATGAATGCCAGCACGTAACGATGGGAACGCATGGCTTTCCATTTCGCGACCATCGTTCCAGCAGTAGAATCTGTCGATTGTTCAGGTAATTTGATCCCGTGTGTCACGAGTTTCATTTATAATCGCGCTGGAACGTCTATTACCGCGAGTTTGTATATCCTGCGAGGTAGACAGGGGCCAAGGGGGGTGGGCAGGGGTGCATATTCGACTACACAGGGTCGCTTTCGAAGGCAGTTTCGACGAAGAGGGTGAAACGGGTCGGCAAAAAGGGGTGGGACACAGGAGGAGAAGGAGGAGTGACTGGAGGTTGGAAGAGAAGGGGATCTATCGGTGTCGCTATCGGAGCCGGCAATGCGAGTCTAGGTTATCCGGTGACAAAGCTGGTTCGGCTGCCTCGTGCAACGAGGCCCTCGGCACGTTGGATTATCGCCATTGAAAATGGTGCAACTGAAACCCCACTGTTTGGATGCAGCCGCGCTTGAACGCGATACGAGCAGCGGCAAGCTTTGCATCGAAAACCGGAAGCGAATTCCTTGTCTGTTGCTCATTTATTGGACGATCACAAAAGTACGGGGACCGGTGTATTTTTCCACGGTGTTATCGAAATTTCGTTTCTGATCGATGCCTTTGGTGTACGATTACCAATGTCCACTTCAATCCACGAGGTTTTTTCACGCACCAGGACGAACGTGTCGGGTCGAACGATGGTGTTCGTTTATCCTTTGTCGGTTCTGTTACGATTGATGATAATTAATGGGATAGAATGTAACAGAAACTCGGAGGATTCTTGCAGCTAACTAAAGTTGGTGAACGAGGTAAGGCGAACCACCCTCTGGGGGGTTGTAGTTAAATTGGCGGCAGTATATTACCGGTCAGACTCCCGCATTTAATTTGAATATAATCGTGAAAGGAGATCTCAGGAGCTCGAGGGCACTTCGCGACGCAGAACTGCGTGACGGTGACCGGAAGTGCTCCCGGGACACCGGAAACAAAATGGCCGCTCCCTTCTACGCGAGGCTCGCCTCTTTCCACTCTGTCACGACCTTCCTACCCTGTCGCTACCTACTATACCTACCAAACCTCTCTTCCCTGTCCCTCTGAAAGAGCGTGAATTCGTAACGCGAGAGTTAACTTTGCATTGTGCCGTAATCCTGCTTGCACATCGAAACGTTGGCTCGTCTTCGTGACGCGATAAAGGAAGTCCCGTTTTGTCGGAAGTATCGTCGTGACGAGCCAGAATGATCGAGCCTTGTTTTCTGTCATATGACGGGATGAGAAAGATTTTATGGAAACCTGTTTACTGACAGTACCAAAGTCATCGCCAAAGAGGTAAATTGGAGATACAAGCTATTCCTCTTTGGGGTCTGAGCGTTGAGGGCATCAATGGAATTTGATTACTCGTAAATTTGTAAAGAATGATAGGACATTCTGTTTCGTCGAAAGTTATAAGCTAAAATGAGTAAAAGCAAAGTGATTCGTCAATAGCTTTACGATGTTAATGGTGGCCATCGTGACTTCCCAAGCGTTTCGTGGAAGTTTAATGATTTTTTGAGAGCATCAATAGAATTTGATCACTCATAAATTTGTAAAGAATGATAGGACATTCTGTTTCGTCGAAAGTTATAAGCAAAAATGAGTAAAAGCAAAGTGATTCGTCAATAGCTTTACGATGTTAATGGTGGCCATCGTGACTTCCCGAGCGTTTCGTGGAAGTTTAATGATTTTCGAGTAATTATGAGGTCAGGCGATGACTCGCGTGGGAATGCAGCAGAGCAGCGAGTTCGATAAGCGCCACGGAACAACAATTAAACTAGCTTGACTGGTAATGCCTAAATACAATATAAGCACGAATAATGGACTATAGTCCTGCAACCGAGGAGCTGTATAAAGGCTAGGGAATAATACCCCCGTGCTTTCATAGACAAAAGGCGGGCTCAAAGTTTCGTCGACTGGCATTGAAAGCTAAAAAAGCTTATAGCCTCTTTTCGTCGAGATGTTTCGAAAGCTTAATTACCACTGATTCATCCATCACCGTATCTCTTATAAAAAAAATCCACTCATGTTTGACGTAACGCATGTATGTCTGTTTTCATTGATAAAACGAGATACCGTCGAAGAAACACGTTTTTTTTAAAATTAAGATACGGATCTAACAACGTTTTATCAATCTTCAACCATTCGATTGAAGGGCACTTCACGAGGATTACGTGAATCACTCTTATTGATACGGTATACTCGATCACTTAACAACAGATTTATGAGACCCGTCAATTTGACGGATTTCGGACTTCATGAGCAAAATTTGCAAGAACAATTTATATTATTCTTAGCAATTTTTGCTAACTTTTATCAACATATCCAAGCCTATTTCTCTTTCAGTTCCTGGTGTATACTGTTTGCACTTAAAATTATCAAGATGTAGCGCTGTTATAAACCGAACTGCTCTTTTCAATCATTCGCAGTAACCATGTACAGATCTATATCGTTCACCAATCGAACAAATCGATTAGACAGGCCTCTTTCATACTCTTATCGTACCACTGACCCATACCAACAGAAGATTTTATATGCGAAGACGGTAAGAAAAATGGATGGCGGAGAATTAACACTAGATTTACGGGACCCGTCAATTTAACGGATTTCGGACTTCATGAGCAAAAATTTGCAAGAACAATTACTATTATACCTAGCAATTTTTGGAGTGATACGAATATACCCAAATCCATTTCCCTCTCTGTTCTACAATCTTAAATCCTGTATGCTGTATATCTATTTTTCTTGGCATATGTATATTAGAAATAGATGTACAAGAAATGTCCGTAAATCTAGCGTTAACGAATAAATGGAGTATTTTTATCCGATTGTACATCTCGGTAGAGGAAAGCAGATCGAGAGGGGCGGGGTGTGTATCAGAGTAGAGGAGGCCTACCCTTACGAGTTTACGATGTACGACTTAGCTTAGGAGCGTATGATTAAACAACTCAGGTGTTTTATGCTCGGCTCGTGGAGATCGCGTGACCCAACGGCCACATCCGTTTCCGTTTTACCTACGGTCAACCGCTTCGACCCCTAACCGATGGTTCGCTTTAAGGGTTGCACGTTACCTTCGACCACGAAAGAAAGTATACTTTCGACGTATCTTTAAGCAGTAATCGGCTTTGCTCGATGGTCACGTGCTGGCCTAGGAGCACGGCCGAGCAGCGTTAACCTTTGGGGCTACACGTCTGCCTCTTTCTCTGCTTTCTCATTTTTATTCTCAGCCTGTGCTCGTGATAGGAGTCGCTAACATGGTAAAAAAAAATTCTATTTTTAATGGCGGATTGTATACTCGCGATATAAACAGCTACCGATGATCGCACGGACTTTCTACTTGCTCCGTGTGTACCTCGTTTGTATCCGGACCAGACGCACGATACGTTGGTATCGGTCAAACAGAACCCCGTTAATCCGGGACGGAAGCGTTCACGAGGAAGAAAGGTCAGAGAAATGCCGCAGTCTGACATTAGGCAGGCGAAATGCCATGTCAACCCCTTGAAATACTAAGATGAGGTGACGAACGTTTTTGCACCAATACAGGGTCTCTTCAGACAATCCTGTGTTAGTATTTCTGAGATTTCTAAATTTTCCGACAATTCTGTGTTCGTATTCCTAAGATTTTTAAATTTTGTTATCAACAAACACTTCTTTGCTATCGAAACAAAAAGGAAATAATAGTATTGTAACCACGATAATAATAATTCCAACGTTGTTCCCTACAATTATCAATAGCCTTTGGAAAAAACAGGTTGAGAGGTCCTTGAGTGGTCCCATTTTGAAATATCTGAAGTTAACTCTATTTCTGTAGTCTATTCCAGCAAGAACCCTTCATCCCTCCAATTTGTGTACTTTCGAAGGTACTTTCGAAATCTTTATACGATCGACGCGTGTTCGTCAATTTCGCGCGCAACCGGTCACCCGTCGAATATTTCACGAATAATTCTGGCAGGAAAATTAATTAATTTGCTAATTTCAGATTATCGGAACGCGGTTACGTACGGACGTCTCCCGCGAACCGGATATTTGGCTCACGCGCCCTCGGGATTCGTTAGTTTTCCGGGAAATTAGTCAGCATGATTTGCATCTGACGTACACCTCCGGGCACCTACACGTCGCTCGCATAGTTCGCTAACTCTCGACTTTCCGCTCAGATCTCCTCTCTTGTTAGATGTCTCAACACCCCGCCGCGCCGCGCTCACGTCAATTATGCCCGTCACGAGAGGAAATTTCGCCGTATCTTCTTCGTTAACGGCGCAACGAATCCGTTTTTCAGAAATTTTCATTTCGACGACAGACGATAAGTTAACGCCAGAACTACCGACAATTCAAGTGTATTTATTTGCATGGAAGAAATCAAATTGAAAATTACATGAAAAAATACCGAATGCATAGAAAACAAATCTTTATTTATACCTTCAGCATAAAATCATAGTAAATTTTAGAAGCATGGTAAAGTGAATTTATAAAGTTGCTACGAATAATCACCAATTGGTCATTTTGACTGCTGTGATAGTTCTAGTGTTAAGGTGTACTCATTAGCATGAAAGAAAATTGAAAATTACATGAAAAAATATCGAACACACAGAAAACAATTCTTTATTTATACCTTCAGCATAAAATCATAGTAAATTTTGAAGCTTGGTAAGGTGAATTTATAAAGTTGCTACGAATAATCACCAATTGGTCATTTTGACTGCTGTGATAGTTCTAGTGTTAAGGTGTACTCATTAGCATGAAAGAAAATTGAAAATTACATGAAAAAATATCGAACACACAGAAAACAATTCTTTATTTATACCTTGAGAAAATTATAGTAAATTTTAGAAGCTTGGTAAAGTGAATTTATAAGGCTGCCATGAATAATTACCAACTGGTCATTTTGACTGCTCTGATAGTTCTAGTGTTAAGGTGTACTCATTAGCATGAAAGAAAATTGAAAATTACATGAAAAAATATCGAACACACAGAAAACAATTCTTTATTTATACCTTCAGCATAAAATTATAGTAAATTTTAGAAGCTTGGTAAAGTGAATTTATAAAGTTGCTACGAATAATCACCAATTGGTCATTTTGACTGCTGTGATAGTTCTAGTGTTAAGGTGTACTCATTAGCATGAAAGAAAATTGAAAATTACATGAAAAAATATCGAACACACAGAAAACAATTCTTTATTTATACCTTCAGCATAAAATTATAGTAAATTTTAGAAGCTTGGTAAAGTGAATTTATAAGGCTGCCATGAATAATCACCAACTGGTCATTTTGACTGGTTTGGTAGGTCTAGTGTTAAAATGGGACGGTTCGATGCGGAGGAACTTCAAGAAGTTGTTCGTTCAAGCTTCGAATCCTATCGAATCCGATCAGTCCCCAAAAATTTTCTAATGAACAACAGGAAACGAATGTTCGTAAAAGATTCCTCTCTACTGTTAGAGGAACTGGAAAGTAATGTCGTTTCTGCCACTCCATCTCTGGATACTTTGCTTAACGCTAGATTTAGGGACATTTCTAATATTCATATATCAAGGAATAGGTATACACTACAAAGAATTTGAAATTGCAGAACTGAGAGGAAAATAGATTTGAGTGTATTTTTATCGCTCTATCGATAAAACTCAGTAAAAGTTGCTAGGAATAATAGTAATTATTTTTGCAAACTTTACTGATCAAGTTAAAAACTTGTCAAATTGACAAGCCCCATAAACCTAGTGTTAAAAACAAATTGATTTTTATTGATCTTCTATTAAAAAATTTGCATGTTAGATGGCGAAAAATTGTTGATAACCAAGGTGATCACATCGTTGATTAAAAATAATAACTCGTTAAAAATTTATGTGTTTGAATTTAATGTAAGAAAACGACGTTACTCTGCGGTCTCTCTAATGTTAAAGAAGTTGAACACGCTTTTATGGTGATTTGTTTCAAGGGTAGCTTATATATTATTCTCCGGTCCGTCTGACGTTAAGAAAATTGAACATGCTTTTATGGTGATTTGTTTGAAGGCTAGCTTATAAGTGTGTTTGCCTAAAATTGATGTTATGACGAAAGATTAAGGTATGAGGAGAGGCGGGGTGTAATTAATCCGACTTTACTGTTCCGTACGGCGAGAAAGTATGACGCTTACTCGCGGCTTCCTGATTCTTGCGTCGATTGTCTTCATCCGGCGGATTTGCCGAGGTGTTTCGACTTAAACACAGAGGAGACTCGAACGAGCTTCCAGCTTAACTTGGTTGTTGTGAATAAGTAAGCGAAGTGTTGCGAAGTACTGCAGAAGTTTAGCCGAGCCCCCCAGGCACACGGCCGGGTTGGCTCGAATTAAATTGTTATACGGATGAGCTGCCACGACGAATACTTCCGCAGAAGCAAGCGACTTTCCAGCCACCCTTGGGTGTGAATGTTTAATCGCCGTCTATCATTATATTTAACAAAATAATATCGCTAGCTCAACTGAAACTAGACCAGCCACTCTGGGTAGCAGAATTGTTCGATTCACTTTTTAAAAACTAATCATTTAGCTTTATTTAGATTTTTGAACCTTGCACTAAGCTGCTTGTGTATAATTTGACCGAGCTTATTTTTAGACTAACCTACAATTTCTCTATCGTGTAGTAAACTCTTGAATTAAATTGTTATACGGATGAGCTGCCATGACGTGAAACCAGAGATTTTCCAGCCACCCTTAGGTGTGAATGTTTAATTACTATCTATTATTATATTTAACAAAATAATATCGCTAGCTCAACTGAAACTAGACCAGCCACTCTGGGTAGCAGAATTGTTCGATTCACTTTTTAAAAACTAATCATTTAGCTTTATTTAGATTTTTGAACCTTGCACTAAGCTGCTTGTGTATAATTTGACCGAGCTTATTTTTAGACTAACCTACAATTTCTCTATCGTGTAGTAAACTCTTGAATTAAATTGTTATACGGATGAGCTGCCATGACGTGAAACCAGAGATTTTCCAGCCACCCTTAGGTGTGAATGTTTAATTACTATCTATTATTATATTTAACAAAATAATATCGCTAGCTCAACTGAAACTAGACCAGCCACTCTGGGTAGCAGAATTGTTCGATTCACTTTTTAAAAGCTAATCATTTAGCTTTATTTAGATTTTCGAACCTTGCACTAAGCTACCTGTGTATAATTTTACCGAACTTATTTTTAGACCACTGAACAATTTCTCTATCGTGTAGTAAACTGTCCAAACTTCAAATTTAACAATTTTCTCTACTTTATGTTTGTAGGTATTGTGGATAGTCAAATTATACAAGTCCATCGTATTGTTTTTCATGGTTTTCGTTGAAACAATCAGACGTTTCATATTTTAGCAGGTTGTCATATCACTTACCTGTACTGACACTGTTGGCAAGCGAAACATTCCAAATGATAAACATTCGTTCTAGCTCTCATGACCATCTCGAAGGCTGGAATGGTTTTGTTGCAGACTGCACAGTGACCGGTGTTTCCAAACAATCTGCACAGACAGACAAACAAGGACGGATTAATTAATTGTGATGGGAGGCTGGACGAGCGAGATGTTCTTCAACAATATTGCTCCTTCTTCTATGATACCGTGATGTTTCGGTGACATTAGAGAGGTAGACTTTTCGTTGCTGGCGTAGAATGGGAATCAATAAGCTTACGACCACCACGAAATATGCCATCCTCAAATATTGGGCCATTAATAAAGGCTACGGAGGTTCGATAGCGAGCGCTCTTTGCAGACGCGCCACCTGCGCTTGTTCCCTCGGGACTTTGTAATCTCAACACGGTTTATTTGCCCTCGCCTGTTTATATGGGACGTGGATGTATTCAATAAGGGAAACTCATCTGTAAAATTCGATTTGTTGCTTCCGTCTGCCGACCCGTACGTGTGCTTAACGTCTCCTTTTCCTCTTTGCCTTTATTGACGTCCTTGTGCACCGATGGCACAATAACGTATGTGAAATATCAATGTTCTCGAAACGAAACGGAATTACAATTATAGGCATTTCTGTTTTTCATTTATTATTGGAATTCGTGTTGCTGTTTGAGCTGGCGTTAAGTTAATTTGATAAAATTCTACTTGTTTGAAATCTAATCTATTTACTTCCAATTTGGTCTACGTTAAATGGAAAAAAGATTGAGTAAGCAGTGGTAAAACTTACTTTAGATAGTCTTTCTTGCACAGTATAAGGTCAGATTTCGTGAAAAGTGACGTGCCAACTTCTACGAGCCTACAGTTGCAGCTGTTGCACTTCAAACAGTCTTCGTGCCAGAACATGTCCAGTACATTCAGAAGATACCTTTGAATTGAAAAACACGAGTAACGTCAGTCTAATATCTTTGAAACAGTTAATTTTAAGAATTAATATTAAGAATACTTTTTTAAAGTACACACCTCTCTGTGATTACCTCCCCGCAACCTCCGCACTTTCGTTGCACTGGCCCGTTCTTGTTAGGCTCGTTTTTGCTCACGTCCATTGTCACTTTGTTCACCCTTTGAATGTCACCCTTGTTTCCTGCGACATAGCATTATAAAGATCTTAGGATTACAAATTTTTCAAATATATTTTTGTCAACAAAGAGTACACGCTTATACTTTAAAAAGTAGGAATTTTTTGAATTTCTTGTACATTTATTTCTAATATACATATATTAAGAAATAGGTATACACCTAACAAAAGTTGAAATTGCAGAACTGAGAGGGAAATAGATTTGGATATATTCGTATCATTCCATCAATAAAAGTCGGCAAAAATTGCTGGGAATAATAGTAATTGTTCTTGCAAATTTAGTTCATGAAGTCTGAAACCCGTTAAATTGACGGGTCCCGTAAACCTAGTGTTAAGGGTAATAAAGACTGCCAAATATACAGGATTTTCTGACGAAGCTGGTAGAAAATTGAAGGGGTGACTCTATGCGACATTCTAAGACGAAAATCAGGAGTAAAAAAATTGCGTTTGACGCTTTGTTTATTAGTTATAAGCAATTTAAAAAACGGGCTATTTAACGTGTTGCCCTTTTGCCTGCTCTCAGGCGTAAAGTAGCCCGCTTCTTTAATTGCTCATAACTAATAAACAAAGCGTCAAACGCAATTTTTTTACTCTTGATTTTCGTCTTAGAATGTCGCATAGAGTCACCCCTTCAATTTTCTCCCAGCTTCGTTCGAACACCCTGTACAATACCAAAGTTTAACTACCTATTTCTGATACACTCTGTGTTTCACTGCAAATATAAAACGAGAGTTTCTCATGAATTTTCATTCGACAACATTCCATATCATTAAGGGACGACAATTATTACATTCGCAATCGATCAATTAATTTTGATTCCAATAATCGGCCGATTAAACGTGACTGTAAATCACTGCCCGAATAGAATTGAATGAATGATCGCGTTTGCGTGCTTTTAACAAGTTTCAACGGCATCTGGCACTGGGACTTGTCTATGAGCAATTAGAGTTACAGGTCCAGAATTTAACGGCGCGGTTAGTGCCATCTGTGTCCATCGTGGCGCGGGGGCGTCCTTTCTTCCCCCTCCTGCCCCCTGTCCTCGCCTCTTTCACGCGCGAGATGTGGTCAGAGTTTAGAATCGAATTAGTTTGACTCTCTCTTCTCTCCGCTTATTGCGCGTTTAAGCGGCACACGGGTCCTGAAACAACCGTGCCGGCTTGTCGGGCAACGGCTGCGCGAGCTTCCCGATAAACATTAATTGTTCTCGCCCAAAGACGTACGTATAATCCACCCCTGCATGCCGCTTAAACGAAACTTCGGGGTTTAACGTTTATTTAATCTGCACCGTTTGCCTTCTCCTCCGTTTTACTTTGTTTCAGCGGGGCCATTCATGGTTATTGGAACCGGGGAAAACATCCAGCGTGTTTTGTCTGATTGCAGGTTGTGGAGAAAAAGAGGGTAAACAGGTTTCGATTGAATCTTTTCACGACGCTTGATATATTTATCAATTTTGTTCAGATTATTCTATTATGAAATTGTAACCTCGCAAGGTTACACGGTAATGCAGTAGGTTCCAGGTTTTGGACAAAATATTTTAGTCTAGGATTATATTTTGAGAGGATACCATAGTTTCGTATTCTCTATGATATAAATGATTACTGGTTCTTAACTCTACTTTATAGGTATAATATAGATGTTCTTTCATAAATAATTTATCATACAACAAATTCTATAATTTACATCCAATATGCAATGCCATTCTAAGACTTATGATATTCTTATGCTGGCGTATCTTCGATCATACATGGAAATGCTGAGTTTATTAATACTTCGTTTGCATATCATCTGTTCTGATTTGAATTTTTTTAGGGTTCATAATTACTTTCTGATAATTATGTCGTCCGTATGTGGTAAAAGTGTTAGTGTAGGAATAAATCTTAATAATACAAATGTTTTTTTAATATAATTCTGCATGTGACAAATTGTAGACGCAATAACCATTCTAAGACTTATCAGATTCTTACGGTATCGTATCCTCCAACTGAATTAACACATCGAAATGCATATTTGATTAATTGCCCTTTCATCATGGGTTTAAATTACACGTCTACGTCCACCGAGACGTTCGATTTCAGTCACCCTGTATATTTACGAGTACCCGTGGATGCTATGAGCAAAGTTTGTGCGGTTTCAATATGTCCTCTCCCCTTAGCCTGGACACAATATTACGGGGACGTTAATATCTTCTATGCGGTTGAGACTCCGAAGCAAATATTAATACCGTGCCTTTGATATCTTAATTATTAAAGACTGGAATATTAGAAACCTTCCTGCGCGTTAATCTTTCTTCGAAACGATATCGTCACCTTTTTCTTTTCGATCTTCGAACGTTGCGCCAAAAGCGTTTTCAATAGCAGTCTACTATTATCGGGATAATTTGTAGCGAAATGATCGGCCTTTCTTGTTTTGCTATTGTTTCGAAACGAGGGAAACCTCAAATTCGATGGCTACATTCGAGCGAGTTAATTAATCGTGTTGAATCCATTGCGTGCCGGCTTGGTTATCGATACATCGGTCATGATATAAATAAGGGCACAGTTATTATGCGTAAGCTTATACTCCTACGAGTGGGAGTGATTAATGGAATAACTAACTGGCCAGGTAAATTATGCAAACTATTAAATCCGAATGCGCGCAAAGTTCCCCACATAATAATCAGCCGGCGATCGAATGCTTCCCCGTTGAATTTATGCCGGACGTTAATATATTTTATTGTTATTATAGGTTGATTAAAGTCACCGTTAATGCGCCCATTGAAAAATATTAAAGTTACAAACGTTCGGTTCCTGTAACATATTCACGTTTCAGTGTAATTATTGTAATTTTACAGTCCTGTATTTGAAAAGTATTCTTCAGCTTTTTGTCTCGTAAATCATATACTTAACCCTTTATGGGCTCTGGTAATTTTCAGGTCACATGCAAATTTATTGACATTTTAACAAATAATTTTAGTCTTTTTTTATGAGATAGCATAATATAATAATATTAATATAATATTAAATTATATTAATTATATTATATTATATAATATTAATATTATAATAATATTAATTATATTATGTTAAATTAAAAATAATTTTAATTAAATAGTAAATAATAATAATAATAATTAAATATAAATTAATATAATAATAATATAATATTAATTCTATAATGTTCTATAATGTAAAATTGTTTAAACTGGAAAATTTTTCTTCATTTGTACATATGGAATTATAATCATTGATTTTCCATTCCATCAATTTTCTTATATTTAAAACAAAAATTTGGCCCACAGAGGATTAATCTGTCAGCAACAGAACATGCAAATTTATGATCGACAACATAATCTAAAAATGATTCCTACTTCTTTCGCGTTCCATGGTTCGTTCCAGTGCATCTTGAGCACAGAAAAGTTCGCTAGAGGACACGAGCTGTGTTTCCTTTGAGATTCGTGAACGCGAACGCTAGCACTGCACGCGTATAATAACAAAAGTATTTTCGAGAGTTAGGCATACTGGAATTCGACCGCGGAGATTCCTGCGGGGTCCAACCTGAATACCAGCGACGACCTCGTAAACCTTCGCCTGCCTCCGTGCGGTCTGTCAATTTCCACTTTGTTCCGCAATTTTCGTAGCCTCTGCCTCTACCTCGACACGGTTGTCCGGTGCCGAACAATAGAAAACACGTCACTGGACATCGTGATAAATAAAAGCGGCCACTCGAATTGCGGCGGCATTTAATTAGCAATTTAAATGGGACCTTATCGCGGCCGCGATTGCAATTGTGCTTGCAACATTAACGTCCGTTATTCACCAGTATCGCGCAGCCGCCGCCGCCGCCGTTGCCTTTTCGTGCTTCGCATGGCTTTAATTACTCGGTAGAAGTTACTATCTATCGAAAAGCTAACGGGGCACGCAGTGGTAACGGTTCGTTGGAACGTAACCGTAAAGGGTCCATAACGAGAGCTTCCCTTCGAAAGCCGCTCGCATCGCTGGCGATCTGTTCATCAGGTACGTGATCAGATCATCCACGGACGCTGCTCCTCAAAGCGACGATAATTCGATTATCTCGTACATGTTCGACGACCGCCAACATGTCCTCCAATCGGCCGATCCTTCTTGGTTAACCATCTTCCTGAATGTAATTAAATTACTTCCGCGTAATCTGTGCTTGGCTCTTGACGATGCTCAGCTTTTTTTTCTGCCCCTGTTCAATTACCTATCGATTATGGTCACTTGTGGAAATAACCAAATATATACCCAATTATCTTCGTTTGTTATACTCTTTTCTTCTTAAGTAAAGGTAATCGTAGTTAAGGTGATCGTTGTTCGTGAATTATGGCATTAATTGTTGAATATCTTTAAATGTACTTCCAAGGAATGCTTTTTAACAGTAGAACTACCAAGGGGGTCAATATTACCCAATTTCCAATTTTTCAGAGAAACGTGGTAAATTTACTGTTGTGCATACCCACTTGAAAATTTATTATGATTTTTATTATGATTGTTAAAATTTAATTCCCTTGTATTAGGTATTGTTTTTTTTTCAATACAGTTTTGGCTCTTGATGATGCTCAGCTTTTTTCCTGGCTCTGTTCAATTATCTATCGATTATGGTCACTTGTGGAAATAACCAAATATATACCCAATTGTCTTTGCTTCTTTCAAAGGTAATCGTTGATCGTGAATTATGGCATTAATTGTTGAATATCTTTAAATGTACTTCCAAGGAATGCTTTTTAAAAGTAGAACTACCAAGTGGGGTCAATATTACCCAATTTCCAATTTTTCAGAGGAACGTGGTAAATTTACTGTTGTGCATACCCATTTGAAAATGTATTATGATTTTTATTATGATTGCTAAAATTTAATTCCCTTGTATTAGGTATTGTTTTTTCTTCAATACAGTTTTGGCTCTTGGTGATGCTCAGCTTTTTTTCTGGCCCTGTTCAATTATCTATCGATTATGGTCACTTGTGGAAATAACCAAATATATACCCAATTGTCTTTGCTTCTTTCAAAGGTAATCGTTGATCGTGAATTATGGCATTAATTGTTGAATATCTTTAAATGTACTTCTAAGGAATGCTTTTTAACAGTAGAACTACCAAGGGGGTCAATATGACCCAATTTCCAATTTTTCAGAGAAACGTGGTAAATTTATTGTTCTGCATACTCACTTGAAAATTTATTATGATTGCTAAAATCTATTTCCCTTGTATTAGGTATTTTTTTTTTTCATCAGTACTGCTTTCAATTTAATTTCTTAGTCACAGAAAAGTATACTTCAATTTTTAGTACTTAAAATAATCTAAATACGAATATTACTACGTGCATCCTTATAAGAAGATAATTCTTAGGGCGTGGTTCCACTTTAATAGAATTCATTCGGAATTTGTAAATTATATTCTCGTAACCTTTATGGCATATTCTTTTCGAAGCCATAAGATCTTAAAGCTTTTAGATATTTTAAGCCAGTGTAAAGAACTGCACGATTGTATCATTAACTAAAAAGATTCGCGACTGAGCGATCAGGTGTATCGAGAAACACAAAAATAGGGAATAAAGTGAAGACGACAAAAACTGAGGAAGGTTTTCTTGCGAGGAAACCGGTAGAAAGGAGGTCTCTCTATTTATCGACGTAACTGGGCAGTCTCGATGCAATTCGCAAGGCCCCGCCCTCGCAGCATTCGTGACACTCCCAGAGCACCACCTCTGGAATCTCTTCAGCGAAAAGACAGAATTTTCCGCGTTTCCATCGCGTTTACGTAAACACTACTCGATATACCGTGCAAATCGTGGCACGTTCTCTATCGAAACTCGCCTTTTCGATGCCGGTCAAGCGTGGAAGTCTTGCTGGAAAAATTTCCAGCCGGCTTTCTGCTCGACGCGAACGCTTTTGTCTTTAATAATGGTCCTGCGGAAGCGTTATCTTTTACTTTTAGGACGAGGGCACGGGCATCCGGTGAGTCGGTCCATTAATTAGGCGGGCCACATTAAGCCGAGCATTAATATACTCCGCTGGCTGTTTTGTTTTATCCCGCAGGAAGGACGTAACCACCCCCGGAGGTTGAAGGGGGTGGACCAAGCAAGAGGGGGAATTATTTCGACGGCGGCAGCCTGCTAATCCGACCTGCCATGCTACCGCCTTATCCCCAGAGACTGTTTAAATTCTGTAAATCGTCCTGAATATCCTCCTTGCCCCGCCCATTCACCGGACACGCGCCACTGTTGGTCGTATCCGGGAAATTAAAGAAGTCGCATTGATAAAGACACAAGCCATTTAGTTCGTTTTGTTACAGCAAAACATTGCTTAACATTAGAACTACCAAACCGGTCAAAATTACCAATTGGTGATTATTCGTGGCAGCCTTATAAATTCACTCTGGTACAGTTTTTAAAATTTACTATGATTCTCTGCAGAATGTATAAATAAAGATTTGTTTTCTATGTATTCAATATCTTTTCGTGTAATTTTTTATTTGATCTCTTTCATGCTAATAAGTATACTTTAATTGTCAGTTGCTTTAGCGTCAAAGGTGTAATAACACTATAACTATCAGAACAGTCAAAATGATCAATTAGTGATCATTCATAGCAGCCTTATAGATTCACAGTGGTACAGCTTTTAAAATTAACTATAATTTTCTGCAGAATGTATAAATAAAGATTTGTTTTCTATGAATTCAATATTTTTTCGTGTAATTTTTTATTTGATCTCTTTCATGCAAATAAGTACACCTTAAAAATTTGTTTTCTATGTATTCAAATTTCTTTTCATGTAATTTTCAATTTGATCTCTTTCGTGTAGATAAGTACACTTTAATTGTCGGTAGTTCTAGTGTTAATAGAATTTTCGATTACGTGAATACCGATTATTGAAACAGAGGTTCAGTCTCGCAACACGTCACATTTAACCCTTTCAGAATATGGAAAAAATGACGAGGTACACAGAGGGAACAAATTGGAATTTAAAATATGTAGAGTAACAGGTGATTCCTACGTTTCTTTACCCTATTACATCGTGAAAGGGTTAAATTTTTCAAGGTTTTTCGCGTGAAGCAGGAAATTCTTTAGGCAATCCCAATTATATTCTTAACGAAACAAAAAATAAAAATTGGACGTTAATCGTTTCGTGTTCTTCGTAAATCGAATCGCACGTGTGTTTAGGTCAACCCTTGCGTGGGGGTGGTCAAAGAGGGTGGAAAAGGGGTGCTCCGTAACGATGTAATTTAACGGGCGAAAGGAATATTTCCTACGGAATAAATCTCGTGTAACAGCGCCAGTGAAATCCTCGTTTACCCGGTATTCAGCCCTTGCTAATGGGGGTAATTTAAGGGATGTTTTAAGCGGACCACGGCACACGTGAGTCGCACAAAAAGTTCACGTATTACGACCGCGGCCGGTGTCGTAATCACACATTAGCATTCCGAACGGTTGGTGTCGACCGAAAACACACCGGCTGAGAACACTGCCCTAAACTTTTGCCCTGTTTCGCCCCAATGACTGACGAAAAACATTCTGCGGTCACCGAGGAATTGTACGAATTGCTAGAGATTTAATAAAACGAAACAAAGAGCCAGCTAATCGTACCTACATCCTTTGACTATGTTCTGAAACGTTTTCAAAATAATAATTGAAATACAGTGTTTAATTCTGATTTTTTACGTGACGAGTGATGGATACTCGATGCCTTTTTCGGTGATCTTAGATTGTTACTAAAGATTAAATGAAACTAGAATTTTTTCTTCTTAGTGATTAAATATTCGTGGCCAGCCTCGAGCTGTTACACTGTATTTAAATCACTTTGTTTACCCATGAAATTGATGGCGCCAAGAGTTTCCTAGGGGCAACGTAAAAGAATGCTAACCGACTGAAGCAGTCATCCTACCGGATAATTTTCATCCAAAGACCGTTTAAGGGCAACGGAAACGACGAAACGGACAAACGGTCTGTTTAACAAGTTCTTTCGCACCGATAAACGCGCCCGCCGCAGTGTCTCCACTCTTTTTCTCTTCATATTTACCAACCCCTCTTGGCAGGGCCACGGTTAATGAAATTCCAGTCAGGTCGCAAAATTCTTTCGTCAGGTGGCGACGCCATCTACCCCCAATCCGTGTTACGTTGCGGACTTCTGCGTTTCCTTCTTTCATTTTTGTATTCTCTTATTTCTTATTCTTTCCTTCCCCCATTTTTTTTTTCTAACTCCATTCGACTGACTCTTCTTTGCGCTATCTGTGCATCTTCCCTCTCCTCCGCTTTCGCCAGCGTTCCTCTTCTTTGGTACGCGAGGGTGGCCGCAGTCTTCTGGAGTACAGGAGACAGGGGTAACGGGGTTTGCGTACGTCGTGGTGCGGAGGGTTGGTGGCTGAAATGGGGTGGTGTGCAGTCAGATTACGCTAAGCTATGCCCGTACGTGCTTGCATGGAAGTTCCACCCCTCACCGGGTTCGCCACCCCGCCTGGGAAAATGTATTTATTGTTGTTTGTCCAGCATTCTGTATATGGCCACCAGCGAGGTGAGAGAGTGAGTGAGTGAGAGAGAGAGAGAGAGAGAGAGAAAGAATGAAAGCTGCGAAAGGGTGGTAGCGGGTGGAAAGAGGAGGTAGAGAATCGCCCGAGGTTGAAGTTGAAAAAAAATTGCCCGGGGACGACCACTAGGATGCGGAGCATAAATTTAAGCGACGCTCACACCTCCCCGTCTACCCTCGCAGATCCCTACGGTCCTCTTTTTTTTTGGATTTCAATCCCATCGTCCGTTTAAATACATCGGGATTATGCTGCGTGGATACGTATTTTAGTCAAGCAGAGGAGTTTCCCGTCATTGAGCTTGCACGTGAATGTTTTTCAATATTCGTTTGTTTTCTTCAATATTATGTACAGGATATTCGAACGAAGCTGGGAGAAAATTGAAGGAGTAACTCTATGGAACATTCTAAGACGAAAATCAAGAGTAACAATATTGCGTTTGACGCTTTGTTTATTAGTTATGAGCAATTAAAAAAGCGGGCTACTTTACGCCTGAGAGCAGGCAAAAGGGCAACACGTTAAATAGCCCGTATTTTAAATTGCTTATAACTAATAAACGAAGCGTTAAACGCAATATTGTTACTCTTGATTTTCGTCTTAGAATGTTTCATAGAGTTACTTCTTCAATTTTCTCCCAGCTTCGTCTGAACACCCTGTATATATATATATATTATGTATTTTAATAAACCGAAATCTAAGCTGTTATTCGTGGTTAAAAGTATTTCGTATTTATCCACGGATCAGCAGAATGCATGCAGAATTCATTTGTAGCGATCGAAACTCGTGCTCTCTGTCTCTTTTCTTTCGTTTTTACTATGGCCAGCGATTGATGGTCTTTCGGTGACCGCTAATTACGCAGATAGGGACCGATCGAAACGGTGCTTATCGTTCGGTAATCGGTTGGACGGTCGCGAGTCGATACGTTGCCGATGCCGACGACAAAGGGGCCGTAACTACTTCGGAAACTTTTATCTTGCAGGATTAATGGACGGATTAAAGTATTTGCGGCGGGATACGGGCTGATTGGGGTAAATCGTGCCGGGATTAGAACTTGATTGGCTAATTTGTAAGTGTCCCCGGCAGGCTCGGCACGAACTTAACGATCGGTCGGTCTCCTCCTTCCACATACGTGCTCAGCAATTCTCGTTTCGAGACATTGACACGAGCAAAATGGACGCTGCAAGGATAATCTTGCCTGTGAAATCGGATTTCATCGATTATTTCGTGTTTGGATTTTTTTTGAATATCGAGCAAAATGGTAGTGCCATTTGAAATCAGTCGTTCGATACCGAATAGGCGTTTGTTTTCAGAAATGTTAGCTTCAGAGCTAGCTTTGATTTCCAGGTTCCTCTTTTTTTTTTTGAATGTAGGAATTGAACTACCTTTTTCGATTCATTTCTTTGTTGATCGTAATTAATATCTAATCAGTTAAGAAGTACAGAATGTTTTTGAAAGATCTAGAAATGTCTTTGAACTTAAACTATACCTCAACGGTAATTCAGAACGAGCTGATTTGTTGAATACTTTATCAGCTCAAGCAGATATGCATGTTCAGTACTCAGAACGAAGAACCCCGCGCAGAGTCCAACCGTGAGATTAGCTTGCCTCCATCTCGAGTGGTCAGGACTACTTAATGTGCGGTCAGTGCATGCGGCTTGGCGTTAGACTGATTTACATCGTATCCCTTTAACCGAAAGCGAGTGTGAGCTAGGGAACTGTGGTCAGTCGGTGATCGAGAGGCATCGGTTCGCATCCTCTGATGTTACCAAGTACAGTACCCTATACTTTACCATCGGACAGATTAAAAATTCAGTTGACACAAGTTTGCTTAAGATGAAAGTGAAGGTGAAGGAGAAGAAGTATCACCATGAGTATAAGAGGGAAAGAAAAATAATATAAATAGCCAAATCCAAGGCTATGATGTCATACTTCATCACAGTTAAATGGATGTTGAGAGTGTAATAAAAGTTTGAGGTATACAACTTCACCTAAAACACAGATGAAGTTGAAGAAGACGAATCACCATGTGTACTAAGAAAAGTAGTGTGTGTATAAGAAGGAAAGAAAAATAATAAATAGCCAAATCCAAGGCTATGACGTCACGTTTCATTACAGTTAAATGGATATTGAGAGTGTAATAAACGTTTATGGTATAGAACTTCGCCTAAAACAGAGATGAAGTTGAAGAAGACGAATCACCATGTGTACTAAGAAAAGTAGCAGAGTAAGAACAATAGTATGTGTATAAGAAAGAAAGAAAAATAATATAAATAGTCAAATCCAAGTCTATGACGTAACGAAACAGAGACGAAGCTGAAGAATACGAATCACCATGTGTACTGAGAAAAGTAGCATCTCACCAGAACCGAAGGAACAGCGCATCACATTTGGTCACGGTTAGACGAACCATGTGAATCAGTCGAATGAAAAGACACGAAGAGAGAGATGCAGGATACTTGCCGTGGACCGAAGCCCCGTCGCATAACTCACGACCCTTGTTTCGCGGCTGATCGACGTTTCGAAATATTTCCCAACTGAGCATCCAGACGTTGCACAGCGTGTCCAGCTTCCTGTCTCCTTACAATTCGCAGACAGTCCTACGCCGGAGCCCGGTCAGGACAAAACCGGTCTCCGGTGATGGACTCGCGAAAGATAAGGGAGTATTCATGACAAAGACAAAACGCGCCAGTTGTATTACCGTGTCTCCTGCTACCGTGCTCGCGCTGTTCCTCTTCTCCTCTTCCCCCTGCCGGCCCCCTCGCAATCGTTCGTTTGCCGTTTAGCGCGACGTTGCTGCACAATGAGCGAAAACTTTTATTATTAATGTTTCGCGGCAAGATAACGTCAGTCGAAGCGAACCACCCTCCCTCTTACCCCCTTCAACTGATTCCTCGACACTGCTTCAGAACTTTCTTCGCGTTTTTGCTACGTTCGTTTATCCCCCTATCGGGGAGGGGACGAAGTTACGATGCTTCACGAGTACGTCGCAGGAGGCTAGTGTCAATAACGAATTAGATGATCAGTCAGGAAATGAACATTTTAACGATTTTGTTGTGGTTCGGTTAAGCTGAGAAATTTTCCAAAAGTTTTTCTGCAGAAATTTAACTTTAAAACTGATAAAGTTAAATTTACATTTAAATTTGTTTAAGTCCAACAGCAATTTTATTAGCATCCCCATGGGTCCGCGTAAATCGAACGGTATGTACAGTAGCGGATAAAAGTTTAGGACCAAAGGGTCAAAGAAAATAAATTAATTCATTAATAAGGAATAACAGTGTTCTAAATAAATAGTGTTCTACCATAATGACAAGAAAATAAATTAATTCATTAATGAGAAATAACAGTATTCTAAATAAATAGTGTACTACCATAATGACAATAAAAATGAATAGATAAACAATATTTGCGAACCATAAAACTATGTCTTACATTGTCCTGTCGTCTTAAACTTTTGTCCGCTACTGTAGCTCAAGGAGAAAGGAACACGAGATCTCCTTCCAAAGAATGTTTATTAATTCATTGGAAAAAATCATTGTATTCGTATAACAAATGAATCATTTCAATCACTCGAGTGTGTATAAAGATGTATTCAGAGATTTTTTATGTAGTGGCTCGTTAAAATGTTTTACACAAAATTATGTTTCTTTTTCTATTTAGTGCCTGATGGTTTGCTAAAATGAAGTGAGATTTAATTTGAAAGATTAAAACTATTAAAAGCTGCTTCAGACTTGTTGCAAGTTGTTACAAATTTTTGTTAAATTCAAATCGAGTCCTAGCACAAGGTATGATTAACGCCGGCCAGCTTTGGTTTGGACCGGATAACTCATTCAAGACGGTCACGCCACAATAAGACGAAGGTCCGGACACTCGGGACATATTCTCGGTCGTTGCACGTGAGTTAGGACCGCTCTACGAATGGTTAGCCGTTAGCAGTTAGTCGGTAAATAACCTGGACACACCCCTTGGCTACCATCCTACGTGGATAGATGCTCTGTCTTCATCCCTGGATCCCAATCTGACTTCGGATAGGTTCTTGGTTAGCTCAAACTGCGTTCATGATACACTGATCAGTAACACTGACTTTAGCGTTGAAAGATTATCAACTAATCAGTGTTAAACAACTTGTATTCATGTCCTTTATATGAATACTCATTAACACTAGATTTATGGACGTTTCTTTTATATCTAATTCCAATATACATGTACTAAGGAATAAGGTCATACATCAAGCAGAATTTGAAATTGTAGAACCGAGGGGGAAACAGATTTAGGTGTATTTGTAATTGCTTCATCGATACAAGTTAGCAAAAATTGCTAGGAATAATAGTAGTTGTTGTTGCAAATTTTACTCATAAAGTTCGACTTTGCAAATTTTACTCATAAAGTCCCGCAAACCTAGTGTTAACACTTAGCCAACCGAATGGGGAGATCTCCCATTTTTTCCTTGACAAAACAGTGCCATTGATTCTATTTTCTTTCGTTATTAGTTGGTTCTGAGCTGACGTTGAATTTATTAAAAATTGTATTTTGAAAAATTTATGAACAGTACTAATTCAAGACTAACTAATAACAAAAGCAAATAGAATCAATTGCAGTGCTATGTTGAGGACAAAATGGGAGATCTCCCCATTCGGTCGGCTAAGTGTTAAGTTACAGATATAGTATTGAAATGGCATCTATTGTATACGACCCGTCCAATACGTCCGAGATGACGCGGAGTGCAAAGAATTTTAACACTTAGCCGACCGAACGGGGAGATCTCCCATTTTGTCCTCAACAAATCATTACTATTGATTCTATTTGCTTTTGTTATTAGTTAGTCTTGAACTAGTACTGTTCATAAATTTTCCAAAATACAATTTTTAATAAATTCAACATCAGCTTAGGATCAACTAATAACAAAAGTAAATAGAGTCAATGGCACTGCTTTGTCAAGGAAAAAATGGGAGATCTCCCCATTCGGTCGGCTAAGTGTTAACGTAACGCCACCCATTTTACAATAGAAAATATTAATTCTATACCGATAGAGGAATCGTGAGTAAAAGGTTTGTTAGCGAAACCGCATTTTGGGTGGTCGCTGAAAAAGGGCCTAGACCGTAATTTAGGCGAGTGACCGATTTATGACTGGGTATCTGGTGTGCCTAGCGAGAGAACATGTAACAAAGTATGAATGCAACCCCAAAGCGCCACTTGACGGCTGGCGCCTCGAAGGCGTGCAGCCATCGGGCGCCAAGGGATGTATTGTTTATGTTAGTCATGGGAAAGTCTAAACATTGCGAGCAGCCCGACGTTGCGTCGCCAAAAGAAAGGACCTTTGTCCTGTAGGATCTGGCCACGGAGTGGGGAAGGCTATGCAGCCTTCGGGAAAGAGGACTGTGATGAACCACACAGCACTTACCCCAGAACCTTGAACTGGCAAAGACCTCTCTTATTTTAAACTAACTCTAAAAGGTTACAAGCGTTGTACAACTCTAAAGGAAGAAAGCGAGTAAATCGAGACGAGAGTCGAGAATGGGTGGAAGATCAAGTATTGACGTTTCAGTGTACCGGAAAGAAAGGTGGCGCAGACAAAGCGATTGCCAAGGGCGAGAATATGTCAAAGAATTCCGAAACAGCCGTCCCTTACCCCCGTGTCTAGTGGTAGTTCCGTTATTGACCGGTCGAAGAGTACAACTCGTTCACGAGCGCGGGAACACTTAATCCGAATGGTGCTCCGTTAAAGCGATGACAGGAAACGTCAGGCTGACACCGCGCCCCGTGATATATCGATATTCGCGAGAAGTGTCCGTGTTTAGGGGCGGAACGAGTGAAACACACCCTGAGTATTAGCCGGGTCGGCCACGAAGAAGGCCAGCTGGCTCGTCGCGTGTAAACGGTACTTGTTGATTCTTCGACAAGATGATCGATTGCTCGGAACTATTGTCAAAATACTTCGTCGAGCTCGGTCTGATTAATCTGTAGGGATTTCTACGAACTAAATTACAAATTCGATCGCCACGGAAGTTGGTGAAACAACGATTAATCTCCTAGAATTATTTCGCAAATTTTCAGACTTTAGCTAGTTTGTTTATTAGTCAATCTCAGAGGTTAAATAGCCATATATGTGTATGTAAATTTTAGTATATCACTTAACTAAACTAAATGACGGTGTAATATAGGCGAAGTTTAATAAATATTTCGAATTTGAAAATTTTCGAAGTTAATATTGTTAGTCGCCAAATGATAGTTTCGAAAATTTTCAGACTTTAGTTAGTCTGTTTATTAGTCAAGCTCAAAAGTTAAATATTCATATATGTAAATTTTAGTAGATTACTTAACTAACGCTTTGTCGAGAAAAAAAATGGGAGATCCCATTCAATTGGTCAAGCGTTAAGGGATTTGCTTAACCCTAGGTTCATAAACATTCGTCTCACAGAAAGATGAACTTGGATTGCTCAGAATAACTATTGTGTTTATTTTCATTTCAGAAAATTAATAATTAATAAACAATTTTTATTTTCAAAGTGTGTTTCATTGCTCGTTGTATTGTATAAAATAAAAATCATCAATGTAATATGTTCGCCTGAGAAACGAATGTTTATGAATAGTGTATCTTCCATGCATGTTTATGAATCTAGGATTAACCTGTTGTTGTACATAGTCCTTCAAAAGATGACAGCTTATTGATCATTCATTATTTCGAAAAGAATCGAAGTTTACCAAAGTTGACCGGCTCTTGTGTCCTTAATAGTATCGTTAAAAGGATCATCGCGTTAATTAACACTGAAATCGCTAATTTATCGCTGATAATGTACGCACGGCTCTCTAACGGGCTTTATGGAGTAGAATGGGTACGGAGAATAATCAGACAGGACAGAGCAGTTAGGATAGCCTGTGAACCAGCCGATAGCGGCAAATGACCATTGCTGACACCAACATCGTCTCGGTATACGCCTCGATAATTATATACGCCTCTACACAAGCAGGGAGGAGTGCCATGTCAGCCTTTACTTAGGACTCTAATGACCGGGAGTCGTCGAGCGTTGGCCGGATAACGCAATTACGTCAACAAAAATGTTTGAAATATGATAAACCGGGTTGATCTTACAGCTAAGCATCTCGGCTGTTGTTCACAGAGATAACGCGAGTCTGTCAGTTTGTTTTCTTTCGACCTTGTACAAAATTGTCCTGGCGGTTACCATGAACAGCATGACGTCTGGGATATTTGAGTTTTGAAAAGACGTGGATCGTGTACGGTGAGGGGGGGTGGCGATGGCAGCCATGAATCGAACGGGCGCCAATCCCGGTTCAAATGGAAAAAGAAAGGTCAACCCGAGTTATTGTTTTCGTGATGAATGCACATAAAATAATGAAACCTCGAAAGTACACCAGGCTGGGAGAGAAAAAAATATATCGCGCGTAATACGAGCGACAGCGCCATGGGGGTTCCACGCGTTTCACGTACGCCGGCCGGACATTTATTGTCCATGGTCAACGGGGAAGACGACACGGTCCCCGGGCAACGTTATGGACAACAGATTCACCCTCGCCGCGGCACTTCGGATTTATCGCAAGTTTAACATTACACAGAAGTTGGAAACGGTGCGAGGGATTCCGCCGGATATTTATACGGTTTGAATGCGCGTACGAGGATCATTCTAATGGTTTTATTATACTGATACCCGCGGGATTTCTTGGTGGACGCGTTCGCACCCGATCCCGCGGTTTCCACGATTCATCGTTGCCCGCGACTCGGTCGTTTCGCCGTTACGAGAAACAGAACAGCACCGTAGGGGGAGAATCCGACATGGGATTCCTGGTTTTTGTCGCTTTAAATTGTAAATTTGATACCTAAGTGGGTATATCTGCTAAAAACTACGATTACCCCTGATAGGTCAATTAGATAATCTACTGAATCGGTGGACATTTGGATTTAACAGAAAATTGAGAAAAATTGCTCAACGGTATATAAATTTAGGGAAAGATTGAGAAATGTCTATTGCTTCATAGGAAGACAGACGAAATACTGAGACAAGGATAAATCTACGAACGTAAATCTAAATATTTAACGATAAATATACTATTGGAAATTAAATTCAATTAAATAAAGATTAAAGGTTCAATATTGGGGGATTTAATAAACTAACGAATAATGTGTTAATAAGTTATTGAATTTTTGAATGGTGGTGAGATAACCATGCTGATTTCGGTTGAATTTATCCAAGTATTGTATATTAACAGTTATCGAGGGGTGGTTGTGAAAAAAGGACTCCGTAACGATATTATTGACCACTTTGATCGAACCCAAACCCCTACCAGCTTTCATCATTGTATTAGAACAGGGTAAACAGAGGCATGGCAGTGAACAGCCATAGGATGGCCTGAGGTACTGGTAGTCGATGAAGGTCCTGGAACGTGGTTCCGACGCATCTTTCCTATCGAGAAGGACGATTTATCATCCCGAACGTTCCATAGGAATATTGAATACGACAAGATAATCTCTCGACACCCTTCTTCGCCCCTCGCCCCCGTACCCTCCCTCTTTCCGTTGGCATGACCGACAGCATCCCCGTTTTGCGGTAGCGCCAGTAAACGGTCGTGCTTAATGTACCGCACCGACCGATAAGCCGTTATACCGTCGTGACGTAGCCTCTAGTTTTTTGCCTTGCAAAACGCAAACGTGCACCCTTTCTTCGTTGACGATCCTCGTGACAGCGGCAGCAGTCACTGACAGAACTCGTTATCGGTAGCCACGTGTACTCTCGCCGGTTCAGAGGGCGAAAGCTGTATATTACGTGTATGAAAAGGGTTGGTTCGCTACCCCCCACCCTCCCCCCTCTTCCCTCCGCCGTTGCGATCCTCTCTGTCTCTTGACTCTCCAAATATTTCTGCATGATATCATCACTGTTATTATCGCAACCCCAATTATACCGCGAATGAAGTAGAATGCAAGCGCGATAATAATTGAAAATTTTATCGTTCGCCCATTGTACGTGGTGAATCTAAAACGTTTAAACTGACTACGTTTGAACAATCTGGCCACGAAGCCCAGCTTTGTGCCTGGCTTTTATCTGTGAACAGGCAAAATTCGAAGTGTTACCGTTATATCAGGGGGAACATGGTTCGTGTTTCATGATCTACTTCGGACTTCTAGTCGGCTTATCTCGCGGCTAGAAATTCTACCGGCGACGATGGCAATCGCCGTGGCTTAATTATGCAGAGTTCGGTCGACGATTCCGGGAATAGCAATTATGCTAATCCTACTTTATTAATAAGGACTCTCCGGTCTCCGAAGTGGAGATCGTTGTAGGGAACGCGAGTAGTCTTAACCCTTTACCGGTTTCCTCCGGCCCCACCACACCCTCGTGAGTCGCGACGCTGTTTCGAGCACTCTTTACCCCATTCGCGAAGGCGGGCCAGGCGAGATTTCTCGTATAATCGTTTTATTCTTCCGTTTACTCTTCGAACGACTTTTCTTGGTGCTCGGGGAAAATCAGCACGCTTCCCAGTGGATTGCTCCAGGAACACCGGCCATTAACCCCTTGACTACTGTGGGCGCCTGTAGGCGCTTAGAAATTTTGCGTTTGTGATACTGAGAGCGCCTATAGGCGCTCGACACAGTTTGTCTTTTTGACACTGAGAGCGCCTATTGACATTGAGCGCGGTCATTGGTGACTGGAGTGCTTCAACTGCTTACAATTTTAAAAGTTGAATAAAAATTGAGTGCATTTTGAACGTGACTGGTAATTAGAGGGTACTTGAATGTAAAAAGTGCCCCATTAACCCCTTGACTACTGTGGGCGCCTGTAGGCGCTTAGAAATTTTGCGTTTGTGATACTGAGAGCGCCTATAGGCGCTTCACACAGTTTGGCTTTTTGACACCAAAAATTCGCCGTTCTCGGCGCACATCTTAACTCAATCCCTGCCGTATGGTACGACCAGTACATATCAAAGTCTGCCGTAGTCAAGGGGTTAATTAACACTATTCCTACCGGCACTTCACGTCTACCTATTCCTACCACGACATTCCCACGTGAGACAGACTACAAATCTTTTTCTCAGAAAATAAAGAATGAAAAAAGAAGCGAATATTCAAAAATGTATGATACGTATATTTGAAGAAAAGTCTGAAGTTTAAAGGCGGTACAATTACGTTGTATATATGAAATTCTAATTGGAATTTTAAAAACGGTCATTTGACCGGTCGTGGTAGGAATAGTGTTAAGATCGACCGTTTTCTGCTTCTATACACATCGATCCTCTTTCTCCGATTGTCTATAGCAAAGACGGCCGTCTGATGTCTGAAAGCAATCGAAGATTCCAGAAAAACCGATAATTAGCGATTGCTATTGTTGTGTCCTATAATACGATGGCCGAAAAATTTCAGAATTTCGAAAAATTAATTTACACAGATTACATGTAAATAACATCTAACTCTTGCATGTAATATAACAATACATTTTTAACTAAATGCTTTATGCACATGCTGTTTAGTGTTCACTTTATTTTGGAAGTACATATCAGTTAGAATTCTTAGAACAGTGAACAGTACTATGAGAATCTTAATGTATGCATATACTTACATGAGAAATTGTTAAAATTTACAAAATACAAAATAATAAATTGTTTATGTAAATCGCATGGCAGAGTGTATTAGGGACGGTTAAAAACAAGAACGTGGACATTAGGATCGTTTAAAGGGACTGATCAGATGATTGGTACAATAATAGTCGAGGGTTGTACCATGCTTGGCACTCGAGCGCGACGGACAAAGGTGCTGTCATTGATTCGGACGACACGCTGGCGGGCTTTGAATAACCGGAAGTGACACAGGTGTCAGAACAAGTGGATTGTTCTGACAGCCGGTTATCGGTTATCGGCAATTTTCAAATTTATCGGTACTCGACAAGACGACGCGATCGTTTCTCCCATTAACGTAAACGATATCGCGCGCACTCGATGCGACAACGATGATCGAATCAAATTCCGCATTTTTTTTTTCGCTTAAACACTTTTTCCGTTCGAACTAACACACGTGGCGTGTGCGCGAACAATCGATCGTCGCGGCGAATTCTATGCCGGTTAATCGAACAAGGAGCGGTGTGCAAGATGGCATCGTACCAAACACCGACAGAATACAGATCTTGTTCCATAGCGGCTTCGCTGGCTCGGCAAACGGCAGAGGAGGGTAGAAGCGAAGGGAACGGTGTTAGTTTCCGTGGCATTGACGTTCTACAATACAGGCCTGATGCCGTTGACACCCCCATTTGCAACCCCTGGTCGCAATCTCTGCCGTCGCGGAACTGCGCTTCGAAAGTGCGCCAGGGTGAATCTTATTCATCCCCTTTCCGTGGCTCTCATGGTATTTCCTGTCGACCTCGCGGGGGGGGATTTTGCTTTTGTAATTTTTCGACGGTCGACCAAAGAATCTTTCTCAGTTCACCCTGCTACCCCCCCGCCCACGATTCCTTCCGTCGTTGGTAAGATGTTACACCGAAAAGGTGAATCGAAATGTGACAAACTGTCTTTCGAGCAGGTCTATTGGTCCTGGTTCCACCAGGGGAACAGCGTAATTGCCGGAGGAAACGGAGCATGAATTCGTCCCGTAAAATCTATTATCGGCCGTGTTATCAGCTCGTACTCGTAGAACAATGGATAATACCGGCGTTAACCATTCTCGAACGACCGTAAGCGTCGATCGGTGGCATCGTTATCAGTTGTTTCCGGCTCAACAAGCACTTTGGGAGGCTGCGGTTGGAGAAGATGGCCGGCCGGCCGGCTCGGCGCAGCTGGTTTTTCGGCGAACGCATATGCAGGAACGTCGATGGCACGTTTGTTACAAAAATCGAAGGGCGGAAGGGGGGAGAATCGGGGAAGGGACATCTGAAAGTGTGTGGCCTGTCGGATAGGGCAAGAAATATGATCGTCATAATTTAAATTCAAACGAATGTCCCCGGCCATCCCCGGTGTTCGTTAATGAGCAGTAACCGCTGTTATCGCGGAATTAAAAGGGATTACGGAGTTAGAATTTTAAGTATCGAATTAACGCGTGGCCGGTGCTCGCGTTAAAATCTCGTTGACAAAGGAATGCGATCATTGGTACATGAAGCGCGGCGGACAATAGGACCGAATAATGATCGGACACCGATAGGGGTGTACGGATGTACGTGCGCATGCATATAGGGTGGATTCACTGGAAACAAGTTATCCTAATATTTTTTGTTCTGTCCACATCACAGAACTACAAATGTTAATGAAAAACCGGTAATCACAAGGGATAATGTTTTCGATAGCTTGTTATTTTATGATTATATATTCGTCCTTCGTCAGTTGTACCTAATTTAAGCGATTCGTAGCTGCAAATTGTAAATTAGCAAATTCATAAGGTGTCAGAAGATAATTGTAAAAATTGTTTACAGCTGAAAATGATAAATGCAGAATTTAACCGTTTGCTCTCTAGACTAACTGTGACTGTTAGTCGTCTAATGATACTAACCTCTGAAATGTTCAAAATCGAAATATTTGCTAAGATTCGCCTATATTAGACGTCATTTAGTTTGATTAAGTCATGTACTAAATTTTCATATATAACTGTTTAACCTTTGAGTCTGACTAATCAACAAACTAACTAAAATTTGCGAAACTACCATTTGGTGACTAACAATCACCTCTGGAGCTCAAAGGGTTAACAGTTTCATCAGTTTCATAAGCACAAGGATTGAGATGATCAATTTCCAACAAATCACCCTGTATAGTCACGTATGCATGATCCTACATGAATGTATTGCCGCACACGTGCTCGTCTCGCTACCAGGCAAGAATCAAAACGGCTCGCCGCTCCCGCTCGATGATTTTGTTTATACTAAATCGGCTCGCGAGCCGGGGGAATATTTTTCAGTTGCCCCCGGGTATTATCGTTCACGCCGGGCCATGCCGATAATGGCGGGTAGTCAGTCGCGTATGATGCGGCAGAGATAGCCCGGACAGATAGGCGAGAACGGAAAATGCGGCCGGCGACCGAAATCCGGCTAATGGTTTCACTGAATCAAACCAGCGCCGGCGTTTAACGGAGCAAACAGACAGAAAATGGAGCGCAACCGCATATAAAGAGTCGATGATAACGAAATGATATATGACTCAGTGCGAATAACAGAGGAGAACCGAAACCGACGAGCTTGCCCTGGTCTATCCCGCTGTCTCTCTCTTTCTCCTTTCTGTTCTCTTGTACGCGTTGCTCTGCGGCTCTCGCCTCTGGCTAGGGGTTATACGGCTCCCTTCTGTGATTGATCGGCTCAGAGATATACCACGGGATATTCACTACGGGATTAAGTGAATGCGCGAACACTTAATAATCCGTATAATATATATCTTTCAATCTTAAGCGCCGCCCGGTATACAGGGTGTTCGAACGAAGCTGGGAGAAAATTGAAGGGGTAACTCTATGCAATATTCTAAGACGAAAATCAAGAGTAAAAAAATTGCGTTTGACGCTTTGTTTATTAGTTATGGGCAATTAAAGAAGCGGGCTACTTTACGCCTGAGAGCAGGCAAAATGGCAACACGTTAAACAGCCCTTTTCTTTAATTGCTCATAACTAATAAACAAAGCGTCAAACGCAATATTGTTACTCTTGATTTTCGTCTTAGAATGTTGCATAGAATCGTCTCTTCAATTTTCTCCTAGCTTCGTCCGAACACCCTGTATGTACCAGTTAGCCTGTCTTTGTGCACGCACGCGTTTATTTCATCTTTATCCCTGTTGGGTTGAGTTACGCGTGGTTTCCTCTTTTTGAGTAAGCTTTATAAGATCTTTCTGTGTTCACACGGCAACACCAGGCCTTGATCTTATTCGAGTGTTGATACGCAGTGAATTACGCTCGAAACATTTTTATAGCACGGTTAAAGCGAACGGTGTGTTATGGTGCCAATAAAACTTAGGTTGTTCTGCACTTTATTCTCATAAAAGGTTATTGAGATGAATGCCGGCGGAACGTGTTTATGACATCCGGCAGAGATAAAATACAATTAAGCGGGATAAAGATCAATACTTCGTTCATTAATAAATACAGCGCGCATAAAGTATCCAAATTACATTCGAAAACGACATTATACCCGGAATGGCCTGATAAATCTTACCTCTATGGTACGTATAATGTTTCTTCTCACCGGGCAACCAGAAGCCTCCAAAAAATATGCGTTTCCGGCAAGCCGCACGATTCACCCAACCGTCGCGTAATTATCCTTCCAGTCGATGGCGGGATAATTCGGTAAGAGGTTCGAATGGCTATCGATTCAATTAGCTAAAAGTATCATAAAATCTTGCCTGCAGCCTTCTTTCAGCAATTAACACCTCGAGACTCATATATTCTTAAAGGGAACGTTTGTTTCGTTTGAGTCCCTTAATCGTTAGCTCCTTGCTTTACAATGTAATTTATGACTGACATAGAATTCGAGTTAGAAACTGAATAATGTGAAACGAGTTTTAGTGATTGACGAGGATAAACGAGTTTATTAACCAAAACAGAAATGCTACGTGGCCACCACTCTGTAAATGCTCTGTAACAACTAATAAGTCGGATTTGTGTATGTCCAATTTAACCTGAAATTGGTACCACAATCACAACTTCTGTTTTTTCGTATTGTGCTCTGAACTATACTATAGGTCTCGCGTGACACCATAAGGCAACGGGTTAGTTCGACTAGAATCCAAGGTTGCAACGTCGAAAGTAAACAAGTCAAAAGGGTCACCCCTTAGTTGGATCTCCTAGCCATAAAGTATCCCTTGTTGTATATACGGTGTGTTCGCAGTAAGTTAATTCGTTGGCGTTACGCGAGCAAAGTAGGCCGTTAACAGTAAATAATACTGCAACTATTACCAGCAAACGGCGCTCTTACCGAAGAAATATGGCGCTCTTACAAATCGTACTTAAGAATCCGAGGTGAACGCGAGGAAGTTCGAAGAAGAATGGAGGTGGCGGCGCGACCAGCGTCGCCCAAACTACCTCAGACGATTCGTATCTAATTCCCGTCTTTATCGCTTCTCGCGCCCTAGAAGACTGTTTTAAGAGAACGATCCAGAGAAAGATGTATTCTTTCGTTCTCCTCTGCTTGTACCTCGCTCGAATAGCATGTAGTATGCAAATCTGCTTGTAGGATAGAAGAAGATACTTCAAAAGACTGTTGGTCAACTTCCTTCTAGCGCGAGAGTTAAATATGTGTTACAGAGTATCATTTCTGTTCTTTTTTTTTTTTTAATTCGTGTTTATTGTCGCATCAACCTTCTGGTTATTAGCGACAGTTTGGTGCTGTTCTTTTGGGTCTAGACCTGGGTTGTATTTGTGATAGATGTTTGTTTCTTTTAGGTAATCTATATATGTAAAAATGTCTGTCTGTCTGTACTCTATAGATTCAAAAACCATACATCCAATCGCCGTGAAAATTTGGGAAATTATTAGGTATATCCCCTGGAAGGTTTTTGAAAATTTTTTTAAAAATCAGAGTTAGGGTTCTAGGTGGTCCCGAACAATATTTATGTTTTGTACATGTGTTATATTCAAATGACATATATAATTTTCATTTTGATGTATTGTATACATTTGATCATTAATAAATTATGTTTGAGGTATCAAAACTGCCTTTTAGTTCAATCACAGCAACGTGTGAACGGGTACAGCTAGTTTAGGATAATTTCAACATGTTTCTGTGATGTTAGGCTCGCTGGTAATGTTAATTTGTATTTTTGCCTCTGGACGTGGTATCTTTTGCATTTAACCCTTTCGCTACGGGCGGGTTCTCCGTCGCGATATTTCCACTGAACGGAGCGCCGCGACATCACTGCATGCTACGCGACGTGGCGGAGAACCCAAGCTGCTTGAATGTTTTCGAAGGAAAAAATTTTTCTCCAAAGGATATTTATAAATAAAGGGTATTCTAGGGTATTTATAACGTCTCAGCATGCGCTCTTTAATTTACAGTATGAGAGGAAATAACATTATGTAATATAACATAATATAGTGGTATCTTATGAAGGGTCACTATAGTGGCTCGTAGTACCTCGGTGGCATCTTATGGAAGGCCACTATAGTGGCCCGTAGTAGCGAAAGGGTTAAACAGTTGATGATCGGTTGATATAATTTCGTTACAATAATTAAAGATCGGTGGATCTGTTTTTTTTTTTAAGAGGTATTCACGTGTGAGTTTGCAGTGTCCTGTTCTAAGTCTTGTCAGAATTATTCTGTCTTTTCTTTCGATGTTGTTGGTAGGCATTGGGTAGCATCACTTTTGTCTTCCGTTTTAACCCTTTTCCGTTCGAACTCGCAGCTGGAAGAACACTTCCACGCGTGCAGAGTGTCTCTAGCTCAAGCGCTCTTGTGTAATCACAGCACAGAAACGATTGCTTTAATAATCAATGTTCGTAATAGCCGGACACGAGGTTTAGGATTCGTTTAATTATTCAATCCCGCCAGCTCGTTAGGTCGGTCTAAATCGAGATCTAGGCTGTGTCCGGAGTTTCCCGGGGAGGAAATCTGAATTTGCCTGGCGTTTGCTTTGAATTTTGCAACGAACGCGTGTACAAACCGCTTCAGCGACCGACAACGACCGATTCCGATACGCAACGCGATCAGTGGACCGTTACAGCAAACGAATTTCAAATAAGTCACGATTGATCGATGCTTTGCGGTTCCTACAACCACATACGAGAAACAGAAGTTCTACTAGTTGATTTTTGTACATTTCATTGAGGTCGAATGCCACAGTGTGTTATGTTTTACTAAAACAATCTGTACATCTAAGTACTACTTAACCCTTTACCGACCGGAAGACTATTAATCGGTGTTTACACGCTTAGTCTGGCAATTTTATAATGCTTCCTTACACGAAGGTGACTGTTTTGAGTGATATAGAATGTTGCATCCTAAATTAGGGTACAGGTGTGTACAGTAACGACCCTATACCTGCCTTGGTAAAAGGGAAGTGCTTACCAGCCCTCCCTTGCTACAATATCTGTAAGCAATTGTGATTGGTTCAGGATTGCCGTCACTTTTGGTATAAATATCGAGTCATGGAAAGCATTGTAACACATAACTGCCAGCAAATACCTATCCAAGCTGGGAGGCTTTTTGAAAATTTTCCTCCCTGCACCTTATGCAATCAAGATCTGATCTATTCACTTCCATTGGTAACGCCACTCACATCTCTTAGCCGATAAGTCTGGACCATAGGCAGGAGCGGCGCAATAATCATCAATTCAAAACAAAAAGAACAGAAAAGCATTGTAACACACAACTCATCAAGAGAACAACCCAGAATACAACTGCTATAAATAACTCAACTCAATTCAGCTGTTTCGTGTTCAATTTGACACCTAAACAACTCCTGATATTAACCTTATTCAACCTCATCAAGAGAAAAATTTTTCGCCGTACAAGGCGATTACAAAAAAGTCAGGAAGTATTTCGAGAGCAATGCACTGCATTCGCAACTAAACCGACGTACAAAACATCGAACATACACTGTAAAGAAATATTAAACTATCAATTACGCGAAAAAATCATTAGCGATGCATCCACGTTAAAGTGAACCTGTCAAAAGTGTGTGTATGGAATAAGTTGAGCCACAAGCGGTCGGTAAAGTGTTAACACTATTCCTACCGATACTTCACGTACATTTAATCTTACCGGAACATTCCCACGTAAGACAGATTACGAATTTTTCTCAGAAACTGAATAATGGAGAAAGAAGTGAATATTGAAAAATGTATTATAGATATATTTGAGGAAAAGTCTAAAGTTTAAACGCGATTCAATTACACTCTATATGTGAAATTCTAATCGAAATTTTAGAAACGGTCATTTGACCGTTCATGGTATGAATAGTGTTAATAACAAAGACAAATAAATTTGACGTGCCTCGAAAACGGTATAAACCGTAGGGAATGTTTGTCAATCATTTAGAATCGAATGAAATTCTCACACAAACTTGATTCAAACGTGTTGTTTCTGTTGTAAACGCAGGTTGAAAATGATCGATCTCGAAGCGAGCCGCCAGCAGCTACAGCAAAATCCACCGTAGAGACTTTAACGCTCGTTCCCAAGGTCCGAGGCATTAAATAATGCATGAAGTGGCGGCCGAAAAATGAGCGGTAGGTAGAGCCGGAAGGCAGAGCCCCTTTTCTTTCTTCTTTCCTGTCCGTTCTGTCGGAAATGAGAACGGAGACAGGCCAGTACGCCACTCATCACTGATTCAGACCGGACGTCCGCTTGACGGAGATGTTTGCTCGGATACGTGTTTGTAATTGAATCGTAAGACCTGTCGCGATTTACCAAACGATCCTTTCGGCTTCACCGAGCGCCCCGAACGGGTTGGGTCTCTGTGAACACAGTTCGTCGGATCGTTTCCGTCTGATTTCGACGTGGGCGGGTCAGCGCGAACAACTTGCTTCGGAGCTCGTCGATTGGCAAGAAAAACGAGTGTTTTACAGCCGCTTTCACGCGGTCTTCGTCCTTGTTGGGTGGCTCAACGGTCGAACGATTCGCTGGTAATCTGCTTAAAGGTTCTCTACCTCTCGTTTGTCAAACGAGAAAACCAGCCGGAAGAAAAACGTTTCATGTTTTCTATAGTGAAAGGATATTCAAGTCAATTGCATCGTGTTCGTTTGCGAACGGAAGTGTAACTGAAACTGAGGCGGATGAAAAGCAGAAGGTTTGTTCAAGTGTAGTTAGTAGAAACGAAGTAAATACATCATTTTTCTAATATGAGTAATTAAATAAGTTGTAATAAGTTAATAAGTTAATATAAGTATTATTAAATATATGCAGGAGAACTAATTTCTCATTATCCCAGTTTAAACCTTAACTTTTATTATTTTGGAACTTAGGTTTGACGCCTGACAAATTTTCCCATTATCACACTATTTTATTCCTATAGATAACATAGTGTTTATTAACTAGAGGGGACTAGATAGAAAAGGTAGTTTTTCACCTAGGCGTAATTTTCACCTAGAAACGTTTCATGTTTTCTATAGTGAAAGGATATTCCAATCAATTGCATCGTGTTCGTTTGCGAACGGAAGTGTAACTGAAACTGAGGTGGATGAAAAGCAGAAGGTTTGTTCAAGTGTAGTTAGTAGAAACGAAGTAAATACATCATTTTTTTAATATAAATAATTAAATAAGTTATAATAAGTTAATAAGTTAATATAAGTATTATTAAATATATGCAGGAGAACTGATTTCTCATTATCCCAGTTTAAACCTTAACTTTTATTATTTTGGAACTTAGGTTTGACGCGCTGACAATTTTTGCAATTGTCACACTATTTTATTCCTATAGATTACACAGTGTTTATTAACTGGAAGGGACTAGATGGAAAAGGTAGACTTTGGCCCCGGGTCAGGCGTAATTTTCACCTAGAATTGCCTGTTAGACCTTTAATCGATCCCGGATTAAAAATCACGGATTAAAGGCGCCTCCGGGAGTTTTCAAGTGTGGCTGACCAAGCTGTAACTGAGTTTCGCATGGACCCTCGGGCCACGTTGACCAAATTTCTCCTGCAGATAATTACAAGGGTCGGATATAACCCCTAGAACTTTCGGGTAAGGGTTCGAGGAAAGATAATGCACTTCAGATGGTACTCAAGCGTGTTGCTTCTCGTCTTATTTAACCCTTGTTTCGCGGTGGCAGGGTCGTTTCGACCCGGCTACAGAATTATTTTACAAATTATTCCATAACGAGAAAAATTGTGCACTACAATTGATGGGCAGTGTAGCAATTTTTGTGTATCACAAAAATTTTGCTTTTTTGCATGTCTCTATAGTGCTGCTTAAGTCTATTGCTTGAGTTTCAAATAATAATAATAACGAAATTTTGTTTTTGAATCAAAAATAATTTTCAATTCGTCGGTTATATCAGGTCCAAGGGATTTTCGTATCTTTAACCCTTTGTCCTCAAGGGGCGCCTGTTAGTCGCCAAATGATAGTTCCACAAATTTTCAGACTTCAGTTAGTTTGTTTATTAATCAGACCCGGAGGTGAAACAATCATATGTGTAAATTTTAACTTAACTAAACTAAATGAAGTTTAATATAAGTGAATCTTAGTAAATATTTCGCACTTGAAAATCTTTGAAATTAATATTGTTAGATCGTTAACGGTCACCTTTCGAGTCCAAAAGGGTTAATACCCTGGTGCACTCTGGTCTTGCGATTCGTTCAACCGGGTCTCGTAACGGACGATCGACGCAGCGATTCCCTTGTTTGTTCTGTATAAAAGCGATAACATGTTCTGCAGCAGCACACGCGGTTTGTAATTAATTGTTGGCGTAAGTATAGACGACGCTTGTGGCTCGGCCGCTTATTTAGCATAAAATGTAAAATAAGCCGTGGCCAAGGAATAAATTGTATTCCCATTAGGAGCGCTACGAAGAGCCGAGCCCGGGCATCGCATTTGAATACGCTTGGATTAAAAATTAAATATTACCGCGCGGGACGAGGCGGCGATTAGAGCTCGCGGCGCGAACGAAAAAAAATTGCGAAAAAAAGGGGTCGAAGTTGCGACGCGATATACCGGCGGGGGAGGGCGGCAGCCGTTGCGGAAATATTAAATTCTCGTTAATTATTCGCGATCAGACGCTACAATCCACAAGGTTTATATTGAATCGTGCACGTGTTAGTTTTTCAAGTTGCTGTATATGGTAATTAACGGTGAATTGGGTTACTATTTATAGGAACACGCTATGTAACCGAAGATTTACTAATTAAAACAATTGGACTACGATAAGTGATAAAAGCTCAACTTCAGCAGTTAATTTGTTAATTACACGAAATTAATTTCACTAATTGAAGTTTAACACGTTGAACGCCACAGGGGTCACTGGCGAATCAGGTGGTAGAATGGGTTTGAAAGTTTTCACAATATTCCTTGGTTTTGAGTGGAAAAGTTAGGTTTAGGTTAGGTTCAGGTTTGGTGTGGCATTCAACGTGTCAATGCTAGGGAAATAATACCTAGGAAACGTGGTGCCAATATTAGAACCTCAGTTTCAGCAGACATCAATTTTCACGAAGGCGCAGTGAATGAGATGGAAGAATGGGTTTGGAAGTCTTCATTATATTCCTTGGTTTTGAACGGAAAAGTTAGGTTTAGGTTAGGTTCAGGTCTGGCGTGGCATTCAACGTGTCAATGCTAGGGAAATAATACCTAGGAAACGTGGTGCCAATATTAGAACCTCAGTTTCAGCAGACATCAATTTTCACGAAGGCGCAGTGAATGAGATGGAAGAGTGAATTTGAAAGTTTTCACAATAATCTTTGGTTTTGAGCGGAAAGGTTAGGTTCAGGTCTAACGTGGCATTCAACGTGTCAATGCTAGGGAAATAATACCTAGGAAACATGGTGCCAATATTAAAACCTCAGTTTCAGCAGACATTAATTTTCACGAAGGTGCAGTGAATGAGATGGAAGAGTGAATTTGAAAGTTTTCACAATAATCTTTGGTTTTGAGCGGAAAGGTTAGGTTCAGATTAGATTCAGGTCTGGCGTGGCATTCAACGTGTCAATGCTAGGGAAGTAATACGTAGGAAATGTGGTGCTAAGGTTAAGACCTCAGTTACACCAAAGATCAATTTCCACGAAGGTGGACTAAATGAGGTGGTGGAATGGGTTTGAAAGTTTTCACAATATTCCATGGTTTTGTACGGAAAGGTGACGCAAATGTGTACGGCAACTTTGATTTGTGTGCGCTGGCGGGATCGTATCGCATACACGCTGCACCATAACCATCTCTCACAATTTGGGGGGGGGGGGGCGAAGAGCGGCTGCCACAAGTGCTCGCGTATCTCTCGTGGCTTTCTGCGTCCTTTTTCTTTTCCCACTTCGTAGTATTAAACCTCGAAGCGTCTCGTCGGAACGGTTAACTAAGACATCAGTCATAATACGCAAGACAACTGGATGCGAAAGCAGAGGTATAAAGGGCCCTCGTAACTCCTCGTTTACCCTGCTTTTGTTTCTAATGCCCTGACGTTGCGAGAATCCCCGCAGAATAGCCTCCCACCTATCAACATTCTTGTGTGCCTAACTTTATGGTACGTAAGATCTCCAGACTGCCTGTGAATCGAGTTTATCGACCTTAACACCGTCAAGTGTTCTTTTATAAATTTCTTGAACACTTCGTTAATTGCTTTTGAGCAACGCAAAGGTATTTTTCATCAGGTTTAAATGTTTCAATCCCTATTCCTTAGGAAATATCAATGGATCAGGACGATTCAGTGACACCGGTAACGCAATCAACGTATTACCACGTCAACTAAGGGTTAAAAGTTAGTTTAGTTTCGATTGAAGCAATGAAGGTCCTGGCACCGTTTACCACGCTCGTAAGATAGACAAATGCGTTCTGGTCAGTTGGGATAGGTTCCAGCGATGTAACGGGGGGAGGTCGAGCAGAGAGATTTACAAGTTTAGTTAGCTGCGATCACACCCGCGGGACTTGAACCAATGGGACGCAGTCCGCTGATATGAAGGTTCCTCGGAGCTTTTCGCATTTTGTTCCAACGTTTATTCTCTAGTGCAGTGATTTTGAACTCGCTTTGAATTGCATTTCATTCTTATTTTAATTTTTATTTAACTTATTACCGATTTTTACACGACGAATCCTATCATACTAGCTACGTTGATCTATGAAATTGGATTAAATTTGTATTTAATTGAAACATAAAAGCGAGCTATAAATTACATAAGTTTAAAAATTTTTTTATTTTTTATTTGGTTGTTTAATGACGCATCACCTGTTTGTGGATTATTAGCGACTTAGGTAGGTTATACAGTAGCGGACAAAAGTTTCAGACAACAGGACAATGTAAAACATACTTTTATAGTATGCAAATATTGTTCATATACTTATTATTATCATCATTATAGTAGAATACTATTTATTTATCAGCACAGAATGCAAATTTTGTTTGTCATGCTATTCCTTATAAATTTGTTACTTTAATTTCGTTGACACTTCGATCTTAAACTTTTGTCCGCTACTGTAGTTTGTTACACAGTTTAATTTGTTTTAAATATTGTATCCAGATTCTTCGTCGTGCTGTTGTCCGCCAGGTTATCTTTCAGAGCAAGTTTTAAATTGTGTTCTATTCGATTTGTGTACTTTCTGCAGTCCAAGATAATGTGGTCCACTGTCAAGGGCACTTTGCATGTTTCGCAGGTTGGAAGATCCTCTTTGTGAAGGTGTTGTAGGTGAGTGAGTTTCGTATGTCCAATTATGATTCTCGAAATTTTGACTTGGCTGAGTCTCAGCAAGGTGCAGACGATGCTACTTCCAAAGAAGTCGTTCTTTATAGCTGTTACTCGTGGTTTGGATGAAGATTCCCAAGTTTTGTTCCAGTTTTATCATTTATTTTCAAAGTTTACGAATTATACACAGTCAGCATGACAAAAGATGTAGGCTATAGGCTTTTTAACTTCTCGTTTTGAAACGAAAGAATTTTATGTATCTGTAATGCCAGACACCTAAATCACGTAAAGTGTTGCATCGATCCATCCATCGTTATCTCTTTGTCGTTATGGCGGTTCAATATTGGCGCGACATCAGCAAACGTCGAACGACAGCCTCAGGAGAGACTCCTTTTTCCCTTCTTCGGTGGCGACGTCAACAAATCTCGCCCACTTCCTAACCGTTACAGATAGCTGGCCATTAGAGCATCACTTTTTTTCCCACGTATATGAATGACCAGACGTGGATAAGCCCGCCAGAATATATCGTCGCTGGGCTATTCCTCGTGCGAGCGCATTTGTTTGAATTATTTTATATCCCCCGATTTTTTATTATCAGTATCTCCCATAGCCAGCGTTCGCCGAAAATCGGATCGTTTTCGATTACTAGCGATACACCGTGCGACTTATCGTGTCGATGAATTGTTTCACTATGATATCACGAACATACGATCATGTTTCTGAACGTTGATAAAAAATAAGCAACAATTTCGTTATTACAATGGACAAAGCCAGAGCGAAGAACATGTAATTTAATTGATCTCTTGTCTTTTTGACGAATGAAAAGTATTAAATGCCTAAAATGCAGTTGACAACTGACATGGCAAAACTGACAACGATTAAATTATCGTACCAAAATTTTGTTTCAAATATGCCTGAAGTATTGTCTTTTACGATATGTACACATATCATTTGTTCTCAGTCATTCTAATACATTTAAAGCTGTCCTTATGCCAGCTATCAAAAATCGGCACGAATTTTCCGGTCAATCAAATAAAGATCAAGTTAGATATGTACACATATTATTTGTTCTTTAACACGTTCGTCGCCCAGCGTGATTTGACTGAGTTTCTTGCTGGGTCCAAATACGATTGCATAGAAAACTGGAGTGAAAACATATAAAAACAGCAAAAATTTTAACTTTTCATCTTCATTTTATGTATTTTATATTTATGTATTTTATACTTCAATACTTATGCCATTGAATTCCTTTTAAAATTCCAATTTAAGATCCTATTTAATTTTAAGAAAAAGAGCGTCACCCAAATACATTTAGATCTGTCCTTATGCCACTTATCAAAAATCGGCACAAATTTTTCGGTCAACCAAATAAAAATCAGGTTAGACATTTACACATATTCTTTGTTCTCGTCGTTATATATTATAGTATGTATGTCGAAATTTTAAAAACGGTCATTTGACCGGTTGTGGTAGGAATAGTGTTAAACCTGTCCTTATGCCACTTATCAAAAATCGGCACAAATTTTCCGGTCAACCAAATAAAAATCAGGTTAGACATTCACACATATTATTTGTTCCCAATCATTCTGATACATTCAAACCTGTCCTTATGCCATTTATCAAAAATCGGCACAAATTTTTCGGCCAACCAAATAAAAATCAGGTTAGACATTCACACATATTATTTGTTTCCAATCATTCTGATATATTCAAACCTGTCCTTATGCAACTTATCAAAAATCGGCACGAACTGTCCGGTCAACCAAATAAAAATCGGGTTAGACATTCACACATATTATTGGTTCCCAATCATTCTAATATATTCAAACCTGTCCTTATGCCACCTGTCAAAAATCGTCACGAATTTTCCGGCCAACCAAATAAAAATCAGGTTAGACATTCACACATATTATTTGTTCCCAATCATTCTAATACATTCAAACCTGTCCTTATGCCACTTATCAAAAATCGGCACGAACTTTTCCAATAAAAATCAGGTCAGAGTGTGCTCACGAGAGTCTACGATACGTCTGAAAATAATTACTCATTCCTTTCAGAGGATAGCCAATGAATAGCCGCGCGGGACGCGTGATAGTGTGCGAGAGGTCGACGAGGCAACGTCAAAAGCGGTTGTCGCGGTTTCGGAAAGCTTTAAGCCCCCCTGTAGCCGGAGAAAATGACGCTCGTTCCGACGGTCGCCGGGATCGTCCCGTTTGGCGGGCCAAAACCGCGTCGCATAATGGGAAAATTTGCGTAAACGGCGGGGTCATTAAGCACCCCTCTTACGCGCGAATGTGCGTGGCGGTCGCCGATGTGGAGACGGGGCTATAACTTGCGGTAATACCAACCTAACCGTGTACCCATGATTATAACGCTACCAATTAGTCAAGCCGGCTTAGGATGGCAGCCCTGCCCCGGGACAGGGGGCCATATACGTGCACGTACACGTACCTCGACCACGCATGCAAAACGGACACGGTGGCGCGGCTTCTATTTGAAGCCATCAGCTCCAACGCCTAAGCGGCGACGTTAGAGCACGGCAAAATCCTGGCGAGCTTTGGTCACGAGCGTTCCTGCGACACTCTTTCGCTCGTAACCAGAGATTTCTTCGGGTTAGACACGCGATACTCATTGCGATTTGGGGGGTTGATTAGAGGGTTGAATGGTTTATGCCGGTTTATTCTTTGAGTCACGAAGAGGGAGTGGTGTGGTGCTTGGCTGTTTTAATTAAAATGTAGAACGTTATGTGCTTCGTGTTGTAACGTTTCAAAATAATGCAAATAATGGTAAATCTTGTTGTCGAGAGGTCGCAAACATAATGATAACGGTGTAGAACTTCGTTTTCGATTTGGGGGTTGATTAGAAACGGACAGTGTCGTTTATTTGCGGAGTCACACGACAGGAACGGGGCATCGCGAAAATATTAAAGTGTAACAGTTTTTGATGCGGTAAGAAGTAAATTTTAGGTATCAAGAAGTCGTAGAGCGTCAATGGTACCGGCTTCGTTACCAATGAAGTTTCGTTGGTGGCCTGGCAATGCGTCGTCGTACGTGGGGGGGAGGATCGGGGGCAAGTTTGGTAATTATTTAGCTAAATTGCGAGACAGTTGGCGGCGCACGGCAACATGTGTTCGCAACCGGCGAAAAATCTCTGAATTAATGCTCCGCCATTAATTATGTTTATGAGGCCAAATTGTCTCGGGGAGGCACGGATATATGCAAATGTAATTTGCGAGTTCGGCGTGTAGGTAAAACACGCGCTGTTAGGAATGGCACCCTGCACCCTTCCAATTTACAGCGACAAATCTACTTCCGGCTACCATTTTCAACCTGCTGCACTGTTGTTTCAACACTTTCCTTGATTAACACAGATGTTCCTAGATCCCTGTTCGTGATCCTCTTCAAAGTAATTTCGTCCGAAATATATTTTCTCCTGGCTACAAACGTGGGAGACTTCGTCGTTTCCACGAAAGAATCGTTCTTACTTAAACCAACAAAACTTTTGATCAGATGAAACAGATAAAGTAAGACGTGAACGCTAGATTTACGGACATTCTTTGTATATCTATTTCTAGTATTCATATATTAAGGAATAGATGTACACCAAAAAGAATTTTAAGTTGCAGAACTGAGAAGAAAATAGAGTTGGGTATACTAGTACCTCTCCATGAATAAAGCTTAGCAAAAATTGCTAGGATAATAGTAATTATTTTTGCAAATGTTACTTGTGAAGTCCAAAACCCGTCAAATTGACGAGTCCTGTAAACCTAGTGTCAACGTAAGCATGAGCATTGGGTATTATTCAGATACGAGTGACACGTTACTCAGTGCTGAAATAATTTCTGCATAATTCACGAAGGTCTCATCAGTCAGCTTATTTTTGTCACATTCACAGCATATCCTGAAAATACCACTGGAAGACCAAAACTTGTCAAATTGACGGGTGCCATAAACCTAGTGTCAACGTAAGCATGAGCATTGGGTATTGTTCAGATACAAGTGACACGTTACTCAGTGTTGAAATAATTTCTGCATAATTCACGAAGGTTTCATCAGTCAGCTTATTTTTATCACATTCACCGCGTATCCTGGCAAACATCACTGGCTGGGTTCGAAAAGGGTGGTTAGTTCCTGATTGGTGGTTCCTATGCAATATACAGTTCAGCGGTTAGTCGAAACTTGCCGATTCGATTAACTCGTCTGTTTGACCGGATCGATTTTTACTTTGTTGCAACGCTGGTTCTCTTCTTATCGTTGGCCACGTTGACAGGTGCTCACGCTGACGTATTCCACGCGACGGAGCGGAATGCGCCCACATGGTCGGTGAAACAGCCAGTTTTTACATCCCCTTAGAACAGGCCAGCGTAAATTGAAAATCTCTGGCCGGCTCGAAGCCGGGAGAACCGATCCCGCAAGAGGGGATGTTTGTTTTGCCCGCGTATGCCCCTGCCACGAGGTCGTTCTCTGCCGCTGGCGTGCCGTACGTATCAGCTGTTTAATTAATTTCACGTCCCGCACAAATGAAACGAAGAAATATAATATACGTGTCGATTTAAGCGGCTTCTGAAATCCCTTTCAGCGTTAACACTTTGTCCTCGACCCCGTCCTGTTGTTCCCCATTTTTTCCACCTTTTTCTCCCTTCTCCCTTCACGATTCAGGCCCTTTTCCAAGATTTTGATTTCTAGTCGATTGTAACTATTATTTTCTTTATGGTTGCCCTTCTTTTTTTCTTCTCGATATTTTTGCTTTTGCAATGAGTGATAATTAGTGGTCACACGTATGCTTGTTTTATTTTATTTTACCAAATCATATGGAAATCATTCGTGTTTCTGTTATGTAAGCGTTGTTATGATTTTAACACTAGGACTATCGACGATTACAGTGTACTTATTTGCATGGAACAGATCAAATTGAAAATTACATGAAAAAAAATACATTAAAAATTAACATTAAAATTACATAAAGAAAGAAAACAATTCTTTATTTATACCTTCTGCAGAAAATCATAATAAATTTTGGAAGCTAACCACAGTGGATTTATAAGGTTGCTATGAATAATCATCAATCCGTCATTTTGACTGCTCTGGTAGTTCTAGTGTTAATGCATCTTTAACACTAAAAGTATCAACAATTAAAGTGTACTTATTTGCCTAGAACGGATTAAATTGAAAATTACATGAGAGAATATCGAATACACAGGAAACAATTCTTTATTTATACCTTCTGCAGAAAATCATAGTAAATTTTGGAAGCTTGGCAAATTGAATTTATAAGGTTGTTATGAATAATCATTGATCCGTCATGTCGACGACTCTGATAGTTTTAGTGTTAATTGAACAGTCTTCACAAATGGCTAGACTAAGTTACCGTTTATGATGTTTCCATGAAATACTTTCAAGTATAGCACCCTAAAAAGGATTCCCTGTACCTTGCGCATGCATAGCTCCGTTATGTTGATCGCTCACCTATCCAGGGACCTTCACGGACGCTACGAAGATCCCTGTACGATCCTACCAATCATGTCGGCCACTAATTTCCTTTTATCTTCGTAAAGCCGGGCGTCGCTTGGACGGCTCGTTACCGATTGCATTTTTAATTCCCGTTTCCCTGGTAAGCTTCTACGTGGCTTATATGCATCGTTTCGGTCGTCAAGATCGTACAGGCCACCGCAAAAGATTTCAATCGTTCCCAATGATGAATATACAAAACCAGGCAAATTGATCAAACGCACACATTCGTATTCCCTTATAAATCGTGAACACACGGATAACTCCAGAATAACACGGTTACAAGATGGAATACTTATTTTTTCTTTCATTGTACATCAATTATTTCTGTTTGAATCTATAATTTTACATGTATTCAGTGCACGTTAATTAAATATTAGTCAGTTGTTAATAAATATACCTCTGATAAGTATGAAAGCAAAATAGTGTAGTGTTGTTACATTCTGGGATTCTTAATTTCAGGTAATCCTAATTTTTGAGATTAATACTTATTTTTTTTTGCACTGTTTGAATTTATAATTTTACATGTATTCAGTGCACGTTAATTGAACATTGGTCAGTCATTAATAAATATACCTCTAATAATTATGAAATTAAAATAGTGTGGTGTTGTTAGATTCTGGAATTCCTAATTTCATGTAATCCTAATTTTTGAGATTAATACTTATTTCTGTTTGAATCTATAATTTTACATGTATTCAGTGCACGTTAATTAAATATTAGTCAGTTGTTAATAAATATACCTCTAATAACTATGAAATTAAAATAGTGTAGTGTTGTTACATTCTAGAATTCTTAATTTCACGTAATCCTAATTTTTGAGATTAATACTTATTTCTGTTTGAATCTATACTTTTGTATGTATTCAGTGTACCTTAATTGAACATTGGTCAGTCATTAATAAATATACTTCTAATAATTATGAAATTTAAATAGTGTAGTGTTGTTACATTCTAGAATTCTTAATTTCATGTCAACCTAATTTTTGAGATTAATACTTATTTCTGTTTGAATCCATAATTTTACATGTATTCAGTGCACGTTAATTGAACATTGGTCAGTTACTAATGAATATACCTCTAATAATTATGAAATTAAAATAGCGTAATGTTATTATATTCTAGGATTCTTAATTTCATGTAATCCTAATTTTTGAGATTAATACTTATTTCTGTTTGAATCCATAATTTTACATGTATTCAGTGCACGTTAATTGAACATTGGTCAGTTACTAATGAATATACCTCTAATAATTATGAAATTAAAATAGCGTAATGTTATTATATTCTAGGATTCTTAATTTCATGTAATCCTAATTTTTTAAATTTACACGAAGAGTGTACGTTCGTCAGATTCAACATCGCGCTCATGCGTAGTTTCCATCGGTTGTTTGGTGTGTTTGTACAAAATAACAGATTGAGCTAAACGTGCGAAATCCGTCGAGCTGTTCAATCATCGAACTACGCGCGGGCGAAAATCTCATAAGTGAGAATTAACAGGATAGCTGCTTTTTATTAGCGCACGAATGGAGTGGAACAATTCAGCGTCATTTAATTTCGTTTGTCAGAGAGGCGATGGGAGCGTTTATTCGACGAGAATGACCGTTCGACCGTTCCCCGCCGGTTATACAAATCTGGACGGCATGAAAAATATAAATTTTCGACGGTGTACAAACGCGAAGACACGGGAATTGTATGGGCGCGATAACGAAACTATTTTCACAGGCAGAATTAAATTACGCCGCTGCGCTGCTTGAACAACGTCGAAAACGTGGTTCCAGTTGCACCGGGCGAAAAGTTATTGATATTCGATCCCACGGACGACAGATCGAAACGTAATACCACCGGAGCACAAACGTCCCTGTCTAGAATCAAAAATGAACAACGCTAGAGCCTGAAAGATCAAAATCCGCCTCGTAGAATCTTTCAATTTTGATTTCAAATTATTCCTTAGATTCAAGAAGCTTAAAGTATTCCATAAAAAAAAAAAAAATCAAATGAAGTTGATCCTCATAGATTTATACAGGATTCTGGTGGATAGCATGTGACCTGGGATAAAACATGATTCATTATAAAAAGGAAGTCATAAAAAAAAAAATGGAATAAGATCTTTTCAATTTCTGATGATTCTTTAACACTAAATTGCTGAATGTTGGATATATCCCTGTTTTGCCTGGAACGAGTCAATTTGACTCAACCATGAAAAATGAAGTTAAAAAAATATATATATAACTTCACTTTACAATTTTTAAAATACATTTTCCGCAATTTTTGTTATTACATTTAGCTCAAATGCCCTTACTTGTATTCCTTTCACATGATACTTGAACTTGACAAAATCATAAGCGAGTCAAATTGACTCACTTCAGAAATCTACTAATTTTTAAGAAAATCGAGTTTGAGAATCTATCGTGCACTAACACAGTTCTCTATCTTTTTCTCACTTTTTCATAAGGAATCACTTTGTGTCTGCTTTCGTTTCTGCTTGCCAGAAACTGCATGCTCTTAACCCTTTGCACTCCGCGTCATCTTGGACGTATTGGATGGACGTATTCTTGGCTCCTCAAAATCACTATTATTTTTAAGTATCTTGGTAACTGTACCATATTTTGATTTGATATCTTGTGCCATTTTAGAGGAAAACTTCACGGAAATATGCGTTTCTGAAAAGGTTGCGTTGGGATAAATTGATTCCTTGGAATCGCTAATAAATTCTAATGTCCCCTGAGAGGGGACAACGGAGTGCGAAAGGTTAAAGCAACTAATTTCTAAGGATTAGCATGATAAACCCTTTGCACTCGAATGTAATATGACTATGAATTATCGCCAACTCGGAATTTATTTTTTTATTCAATCAAAACAAGACTCTTCCAATACATTATTAGCATACTTAGCTGTAACATTTCATGAGTATAATGAAAAAAAAAATGAAAATTCCACGATAAAACTTGTGATGTAGCATACCCTGAGAGATACAAGTGTAATGGTAAAACTTGTGATGTTGCATACTCTTAGACATACAAGTGCAAAGGGTTAACAGTTATAGGGTTAACGGCAAAGAAGTAACTTTAACAGGATCCATCTCCCCCCCTCCCCCACGTTTACGTCTCTGGTAGCCGTTAAACTGCCTCTTGACGTTCGTTTATCGTTCACTGATTGTCGTGTGCGCAGCTTTTGTAAAGTATGGATTTGAGCTAGCCGCGACAGTGGGTGCCGTGATACGTGCTACCTATCGGCTGTTCCGTGGAATGCCGCGGGCTACGCTCGATACCGGCTTTATTAGTTCGCGGTAATAAATCAGAAGGCAGATCAATTTTGCGCCGGTTCCCTGATTTCCGTCCCGTCGGAAAATCAGATATAAATTTGCGACTACGATCGTTGGTATCGCGCTAACCCATCCGGCCGACAGCCAACGCTCGTCCGCGGCCACGGAGATACGGCCAGATATTGCGACGATGTCATTCTATGCTCTTAATTTCATCCAACTGCCCCGGGTGCGTTCTGTTTTCCATCGTTTCGCCGATCGATTCTGAATGCCACCCGCGATTTGTCCCCGTTATCGAGATCCAACGATCCGCCTACTACTGTTCCGTTACGTTCCAGCTTATTTTCGAGCATTTAATTATTCGCGAGATATATGCAGAAAAAGGTAGTGGTGACGGTCTCGGATAATTTCAGGACGAAGAATTGGGACGCGAAAAATCTGGTGGAACTTTTCAAAAATAGCAAGCATATTTTTGGATGAACCTGCTGGAGTCCATGGAGGGTAATAGAGTCTATGTATAAACTGACAGTAAAGTGCAGGTTGAGTTGGACCGAAGATTTTTAATTCTGGAATCGAGACGTTTGTAATTTTTATGCGTCTAATGAAGAAATGAAGAAGTTTTATTAGATGGAAGAAAGTCAGCAAAGAGACCTGCTGACTTTGTCTACGTGGAGACTTGATTATTTATAAAAGTATTTAACTGCTCGCGATTCAGTAGATGAACCGAGTAACAAAGAGCCTAACCTGAACCAAAGCTGAACCAAAGCTGAACCAAACCTGAACCTAACCTGAACTAAAGCTGAACCAAACCTGAACCTAACCTGAACCAAACCTGATCCAAACCTGAACCTAACCTGATCCAAAGCTGAACCAAACCTGAACCTAACCTGTGTGAAAATAAACGATTAACAGCATAACGCAAAAGACACCTGTTCATTTGAAGAACCGTCGAAGTAAGAATTCATCGAGGATATCGAACGTTTTTCGACAAAGCAAAGAGCTAGGATACATCCGCTACAGAAATTAGCGTTACCGTGTGCACTGTTGACTAACGATGGAGGGGTTCGAGTTCACGAGGGTGACCAGGCGGATGGCTTCCATATACATACATATATATCGACAGGCGCGCATCGATTATATGCTCGATTAATTCGCGACCGTACCGACCCTTGATACGCTCGTTCGCTTACTCGTCCATTCGTTTGCGCGGGCATGACGCACGCGATCGATTTCACATGGCAGCGTGTGTTGCGCCCACGCAACTTGCCATTTTTTTTTTTTTCTTCTTCATTTCCCAACCTCGAACCCGTTGCCCTTTAACCCGAACCATCCGGCAAAATTTTATTTTCTCAAGTCTGTCTCCCCTTCGTCCTTCTCCGAAAGGGCCATCAAGGTCGATCAGAGCGACGAAGAAGACATCGGAAGCGCGTTCGCGTAAAACTGAATCGACAGCACCGGGCAAAACCAGCATTACCGCGAAACAATTCGAACGATCCCGGATGGAATCTTCTCCCTTTTATCAGGATCGCACCGATACAAGCACCGAGCCGTGGACAGACGAGGCAATCATGAATTCTATGGATCGCCTAGTAAAACGAGCGTGGCGTCCTCGCAGAGGGGAACGGTGGCATAGGAGCGGCTTCCGTTCGCGCTCGCGGCTAGACACGATCGATGAGAAATCTCGATCGTAGTCGCGTGCAGTTATTTCGGTTGTTCGCCGAGAAATTTCGTCATCATACACCGCACGATGCTCGAATGCACGCCGGCAATTCTGAAAGGACCCGGCAGAGAGAGTATCGGCCGTTACGAAGGGACGGATTTGGATTTGGATTTGAAGGGTGGCGCAACGCGGAGAAGGTAGGGGGCAGCTCGGAGGATTGGAGGTTGGTCGAGCAATTAGCGAGCCGTCAGTGGCACAGTGGCTGACAGGGGCTATACAACCTACCTACTCCGGCTGCCTCTACCTCGGCATCGTTTCCACCTACGATCTCCACAGGCGTATGCCTTACTCAGCTGCCGAAGTACCGGCTCGTGTTACCCCTAATTAGAATATCTAACAGTCGATCGTACCGTTGCTAACTCGTTACTCTATCGACATTTCCGGAAAGCGTTATGCCGCCTTCCTAGAAATTGCAACTAGGACCGTACCGTTGGATCTGGACTGATCCAGCTGAGGATGTACGTTTGACGTTAGAACGGTTCAAGGTTCTGAATAGAGGGGAACAAAATGGAACTTGTCCCGTTGACAAGAATTCGGAGAAACTAAATAGCTTTGCATACCATTACAGATATTTTTGTTACAAACAGATCACTTTTCGATTTCCTATCATAGTTTCTTTTATTAACACTTAGCCGACCGAATGGAGGGATCTTCCATTTTTTTCCTCATCAAAGCGGTGCCATTGATCCTATTTACTTTTGTTATTAGTTGGTCATGAGCTAGTGTTGAATTTACTGAAAATTGTACTTTTCTACTGTACTAGTTCACGACTAATTAATCACGAAAGTAAATGGAATCAGTGGCTGTGGTTTGTTGAGGAAAAAATGGGAAATCCCACCGTTCGGTCAGCTAAGTGTTAACAATTTTTTACTATGCACGTTTGCAAGAGGTTATTTTTTTATATAGAAATTGGCGCACTCTCCTTTGATACGAGCAATTTTTCCCTATTTTTATTCTCCGCAAATCCTCCACGATAGGGGGCTCCTGGAACAGGGGAGCGACCGCTCAACGAAGTATCGCGCGCTTCAGTCGCTGTCGAGCCGGGGGGTAGCGAATGCAATTATAATTTTAATTTCGATGGTATTTAATAAAGGGGCACATTGCGCAGCCTGCACTGGCGGCCGTGCAACCCTCGAGCCTGCCATACAGACCTGTATGCGCTAATTAGCAGTTACGGGCCGCAGACCGCACGAATGCATTCTGCTGCTTGCTCGCATGCTGCCACGTAGCACTTTCGTCCTGAACTCGTTCGCCCACTTCTAATAGCCTCGACCATCCGATTCGATGATCAGTTAAACAGCAATCTAATCCCATCTAAGCCGTCCACTTTCTAATCGATCACCTGACCGGCGAACGCTCCGGACCTGCAAACCTATTAGAAGGTTTGAAATAAAATACCCGTAATGAGGTTACAACGGAAATTACGGTCTGTTGGGACATCGGTTTCGAGTCGATCGAAGAACAGGTTCAGCGAACCGCACGAGCCGCCGATAATTGTCAAAGAATCATCCAGTCATGTCGGTTTGCAGCCAGAGAGAATAATCAGATTATCATGTCGCGCAACGTTGTTCTCGTATCCAGCGGGAAATTCGATTTCCTTCTTTTTTTCCTTTTCCCACCCTTGTGTCGCGGACTTAGGACGTCCAACGGTTCGCGTTTTGGTCAATTTGCGTTCGAGTCGGGCGGACACTAGCAGCGATTCAATTACACCGGCAACGAAGTTTGTTCGCATCAAATGCCGAAAGGCTGAAAATCAATCTGGGGTGGTGCGATCGGTTTAATGGGGGCACGCACCACGTGCCGCGGCCATTACGTGTCCCGCGCCCCGCAGCACCCTCCGCGGCCCATCTCGGCCTCTAGCGAGGGCCACCCTCTTTCACCTCTGCAGCCGCGCCACACGTACTGGCACCACAGCAGCCGTTACCTCGCGATACTTACGTGTAAAGACTCTGGCAGAAACCAGGTTCGACGAGTACTATTTGGCAACGGTTCCATAGCTGTTAGCGTTTCGTTCGTGAATGAAAAATGGAGATTATAATTGTTCACAATTTTTAAATTACGACGAAAACTAGAAACGACTCGATAGAGAAAGTAAGTAAATTCGGTTGGAAATAGCTTGCAGAGGTGCAACACAAAAAAACAGGGCTGCAGAGACAATTTGGTATTAGTGGCCTGGCATGCTTTCAAAGCATGGTCCACTAAATGAATTCTAGAATTTGTTTCCTTGAGACTAGGAGAACAAATATTGATCTCTTCAGAGTATCGAAACCCTTACAAGGATTCGAGTTTGAGTTCAAAACACAATCCGTATGTAAATGCAGGTTTCGATACTCTGAAGAGATCAATATTTTTTCTCCTAGTCTCAAGGAAACAAATATTAAAATCCATTCAGTGGAATAGGCTTTGAAAGCCAGGCCCTTAATACCAAAGTGTTTCTGCAGCCCTATTTTTCGTGTTGCATCCCTGCAAGCTATTTCCAACGAAGTCGTAACTCATTTATTCGTCGCGGTCCACGAGATCACGGATATCTGGTCGATTGAGGAAACACGGGATCCAAGATCTATCAATCGGCCCACAATGGAAGCCCCTTGCCCCTGGTCGGAACGTTTAATAACCCCCAGCTGGACGATCAGGCCGGCGTATGCCGCAGCGTGCGCGGATATGCCTGTGGAAAGGTTCCAACGCGCGCTGCGTTCGCAACGGTAGAGATATAGAGGGAGAAGGAGGAAGAGAAAGAGAGTCGCGAAGGGGTGAACAGTAGGATGGCCGGTGGTTGAGGGAAGGAGGCCGTGTGTGGGATGAGTTCGAAGGTGGTGAGGGTAAATCGCGAGGGGTGGGGGGCAGTTGCATATGAGCGATTGCCACACACGGCGTGTAACGCCGGCCGTGGCGGCGGCATTTACGTTAATTAAATTTCCCCAGCCCGTAGGACCGATCCTCTAGCCCTCCTCACTTTCACCCCTCCATACAAGTCGGCCTGGCATCAATCATTGCACGCTCTGCCTCACTAGCCGGACTCCGCTATGCTGGAGGATCGAGTCGCCGGAGACTGTTTAAAATTGCTATCCCCTCCCCCTCCCCCCCTACTCTTTCTCTGCCTTCCCTTTTTCCATGTGTCCCCAGTCACCCTCCTCCTGCGTTCACCCCTTTATTTCCAGTAGCATAGCCTCGGTTGATCCGCCAACGGCGCCTTCCTCCTGCTCTCAACCAGCCACACGCTTCTCCCTCGAAACCTATGATTTCCCGTTAACCACTTTGACGGCTATCAATTAGAGGTCACGCGGCTGGTTTCCGGATCCTGCTGCGCTCTTACCCTGCATCGTACTGATTTCCATGAAAAAGTTGGTAAAAGCTTTGAACAGAAGGCGGGTCTTGATTGGCTTTCAGCCAACGGAACGAAAATCTGATGTTTATGCTAATTACGCGGAAAATTGTTGGCGTAATACCGGGTGTTCATGAAGGAACGGTAAAGCTGCGGAACTCCAAGTTTGATGGGCCAACTTGAACAATGTGTTGCGAGGAGATTAGTATAGAATTGAATGTTATAGAAGAAGTTGCTTCAGTTTTGTCCATGTTTTTGAAGATGTAAAGAAAGTATAGAAATAATAATTTGTCGATGGAAACCTATCGTTCGTTTAGGCACAACCTGTAGCTCTACTGTTTTATACCAGAAGAAGCACGAGAAGGAGTCGAATGGTTTTTTTGTTTGTTTAGTGGTACTTGAGAACGAAGTGAACGAGAAAGTTGCTCAAGCCTTTGATTATACTTTGCACGCCCCCTCCTCAATACCTAGCCTCACTACGTTTCGCAAAATCCGATAAACTCCGGCTCGCAGAGGTTTCGCATCTTGAAAACTCCAGCTACTTCTTCATCATCCGCCCTTTCACCGGCCGTTCCAATCTCGTAATCGACTTTGCCAAGCAATTCTATAATCCCTTAAACCTAATTAGGGGTGAGTGAGCCACGGTCGAGTCGAAACTCGAGTTAACTTCGCTACAAACAAGAACAATATCTTTCTTCGCTGGAACTTTGTTACAGAGGATGGGCAAAGCGATGGCAGGCCGGGGTACGTCGAACGATCGCTATGGATCGTCCTGAGTCAAGGAAAATAAAATAGCCCGGGAGGATAGCCAGCGGCTGGCCAATGTAATCGCTTGTAAAAATGTAATAAAAGATCAAAGTCTGCCGTTGACGCTCCTATTACGAGCGTGGGTCACGTTGCTGAAGAAGTCATTTCCTTCTTGGATCTTCTAAGAAATATTCTGTTTCCTTTATTATGAATTCCAAATTTTTAAGAAATTTATGATAAATCGAACTGACACGAATTCTCTTATTAGACCTCAATTATTAATAACTATCGATTATTTTAGTTGGCATATCTATTCAATCGAATTACTTCAGGTTCTGATTATACAAGAAATGCAGAAAAAGTTGTTATACACTCGCATAATTTATATCAGATACCAAACCCTATGTCCTAAGTGTTCATTACTCTGAATTAGTATTAACTATCGATTATTTTATATTAATTCAACACAATTATTTCGGGTCCTGATTATACAAGAAATGCAGAAAAAATTATTATACACTCGCATAATTTATATCAGATACCAAGCCCTATGTCCTAAGTGTTCATTGCTCTGAATTAGTATTAACTGTCGATTATTTTAGTTGACATATCAATTCAACACAATTATTTCAGGTCCTGATTATACAAGAAATGCAAAAAAAATTATTATACACTCGCATAATTTATATCAGATACCAAGCCCTATGTCCTAAGTGTTCATTGCTCTGAATTAGTATTAACTGTCGATTATTTTAGTTGACATATCAATTCAACACAATTATTTCAGGTCCTGATTATACAAGAAATGCAAAAAAAATTATTATACACTCGCATAATTTATATCAGATACCAAGCTCTATGTCCTAAGTATTCATTACTCTGTACGTGGTTGTGTCATTTGACACGTTTCTTCAGAAACGTATAAATGATGCTGTCTTCAGACTTAACGCTCCATCAAGGATGAATTTTTGAAAGGAATTCGAATACGTGACAGTAAAGGTCCAAACATTCCGGGGACATTCGTAGCTCTCAAAGACTTTAAGGCTGACAGCCGCCCCCTCGCTACAAAATGTTCAACCTTGGGACAGACTGGGGAGGGGGATGAAGCGAGGTATCGCCGCTTGATGCAGTCCGGCAAGGTGCTCGAACTCATCCCCCGGCATGGGCAGGTTGCCTTCGTAAGGGGCACTCCTCGGGCCGGAGTATTTCATATCTGACTATCTCAAAGGTGGAGCTTTGTGCAGTTTATATTAAATCACGGCACGGTTACGGGATGTCAATAGACATACTTGTCTTCTTTGCGTTGTGTCATACACAGGTCCTTTCACAGAGGTATCCGGCTAAAAGAAAAATTACACCGAAAACTGTTCGTCCAGGTTAAAGAAACATCACCGAGCCTGTTATAAATTTCAAGCGTGATTATTTTTGTCACGACCCGAGAATAATGTTAAAATCAATAGACATACTTGTCTTCTTTGCGTTGTGTCATACACAGGTCCTTTCACAGAGGTATCCGGCTAAAAGAAAAATTACACCGAAAACTGTTCGTCCAGGTTAAAGAAACATCACCGAGCCTGTTATAAATTTCAAGCGTGATTATTTTTGTCACGACCCGAGAATAATGTTAAAATCAATAGACATACTTGTCTTCTTTGCGTTGTGTCATACACAGGTCCTTTCACAGAGGTATCCGGCTAAAAGAAAAATTACACCGAAAACTGTTCGTCCAGGTTAAAGAAACATCACCGAGCCTGTTATAAATTTCAAACGTGATTATTTTTGTCACGACCCGAGAATAATTGTTAAAATCGATACCGAACCAGGGAGAATGTAGCGATTAATTAAATCGCGCTTCAGATTCTATTTTCGTTGCAACGTAGACTTTTCTGTTTTTACCGCGTCTGTGCTTAATCGGATATGACGATTAACTATTTCCGTGGTCGCCACTGTTAAATCTTTCAACGACTTGATCCCAGAATAATCGGTGTCCGAATAATCGAATTCAACAATAAGCACTTTAACACTATTCCTACCACGACCGGTCAAACGACCGTTTTTAAAATTTCGATTAGAATTTCCTATATGCAACGTAATTGAATCGCCTTTAAACTTTACGACTTTTCCTCAAATATACGTGAAATACATTTTTCAATATTCACTTCTTTCTTTATCGTTTATTTCCTGAGAAAAATTTGTAGTCTGTCTTACGTGGCAATGTCGAGGTAGGAATAGGTATACGTGAAGTGTCGGTAGGAATAGTATTAACGATCGATAAATATTGATTACAAACTTTTATTTAAACTTTCTAAGTCAATGATATAAGCTCCTAAAATTTAATCCTTTCCCCTCGAGTTATTGAAATTCGTTCTTAAAATGTTTTAACACATTTGTACAAATTGGAGTCACACATAAATAGAAAGAGAATCGTTCTAGCTGCCAAATATTCACTTCAATAGTTATTTCTAGCCACACCTCTGTTCGTCGTGCACGAGTCGCATAATCGTGTTTATTTCCTGAGAAAAATTTGTAGTTTGTTACCTACCACGACCTGGTCGCGATAGGAATAGGTGTACGTGAAGTGTCGGTAGGAATAGTGTTAATATCTAAACGATTGAAAACCGTAAAACAACTTGAAGTATCTTCGCAACCCTTTACGAGACACAAAAGTGATACCGGTATCGGTCAAAGTAGAAAGTCTTCGATGAAACACGAGCTTCGAACACGTGTAGTAGCATGAAGTTAAATCGAAACGGACGAAGTCGTTCGGAATTGATGAATGAAATCGAATCAGTCCCGTTTGTTGATTCGCTACCGGTCGGCGAAGGTAGATCGAGTGCACGGAAGAGCTGGCTGAAAACAAAGAGGGGTCCGTTGCAGATTCCAATCGATATGATGCACACTCCTGGATACCGACAGCGTTATTACGTCGAGTGCTATTAAGACTTCCAATTAGTTCGATGTACCAATACGCGGCCATGCGCGTTTCATTCAGGAAAATCAGCGGAAAATCGGCCGGTTGTTTGTAATATTTCCGGGACGCTCTCAGGACGAGCACCCGGCCAGGAACAACGTGTTTTTATTTGCCAGAAATCAAGCGTTGATCGTGTTCTCCAATTTTTACCCCCTCCGACCGTTTTTCCGTGGGCAACGAATAAATCGAACGGAACTCGTAGAAAACTTGTAGAGTTCAAATATTTGTTTGTTTCTCCTGTTTAACGCTAGAACTACCGACGATTACAGAGCACTTATTTGCATAGAATAGATCAAATTAAAAATTACACGAAAAAATATCGAACGCATAGAAAACAAATCTTTATTTATACCTTCTGCAGAAAATCAGAGTAAATTTTGGAAGCTTGTTAAAGTGAATTCATAACTGATCTGGTAATTCTAGTATTATTACACCTTTAACACTAGAGCTACTGACAATTAAAGTGTACTTATTTGCATAGAATAGATCAAATTAAAAATTACACGAAAAAAAATCGAACATACAGAAAACAAATCTTTAATTATACCTTCTGCAGAAAATCAGAGTAAATTTTGGAAGCTTGTTAAAGTGAATTCATAACTGATCTGGTAATTCTAGTATTATTACACCTTTAACACTAGAGCTACTGACAATTAAAGTGTACTTATTTGCATAGAATAGATCAAATTAAAAATTACACGAAAAAAAATCGAACATACAGAAAACAAATCTTTAATTATACCTTCTGCAGAAAATCAGAGTAAATTTTGGAAGCTTGTTAAAGTGAATTCATAACTGATCTGGTAATTTTAGTATTATTACACCTTTAACACCAGAGCTACTGACAATTAAAGCGTACTTATTAGCATAAAAGAGAGCAAATTAAAAATTACATGAAAATACATTGAATACATAGAGAACAAATCTTTATTTATACTTTCTGCAGAAAATCATTAAATTTTGGAAGCTTGGTAAAGTGAATTTATAAGGTTGCTACAAATAATCACCAATTGGTCATTTTGACTGCTCTGATAGTTCTAGGGTTAAGGTGTATTTAGTAGCATGAAAGAGATGAAATAAAAAATTACATGAAAAGATATTGAATGCATAGAAAACAAATCTTTATTTATACCTTCTGCAGAAAGTCATAGTAAATTTTGAAAGCTGCACCACATTGAGTTTATAAGACTGCTATGAATAATCACCAATTGGTCATGAACATAACCTAAACCTAATCAGAAACAATCGTCAATCCGTCATTTTGACCGCTCTGGTAGTTCTAGCGTTAAGCAAAATAAAGGGTATCGTAGCTGTATCGAAATGAGAAAGAGGGAGACGGCGGATTGAAACGAGGAAAGGAATTCGTTTTGCGGACGAAAACGCATCGATAATGCCTTTTGCTCCCGCAGGAATCTATCCGAGGCTTATCTCATTTATTACCCCTGCTGTTTTGCTCTTGTTCGACGGTTATTTTACAACCCCAGATAGGGGCGAGTAACGTCTTTGTTTTCACCGCAACATCCTCCGGCCAGCGACCCTCAGAGCTTCTCTTGGTAACCGTTCCTCCAACAGTAGTCTAGCTAAGGGAGATAAGGAAGATCGTGCTTTCCGATTTTCCGTATTGCCACCTTCTTCGTTCTTCTCTGTGGATTCGTACAATTTGGATTGGAACGAAATTGCCCTATTGCTTTCTAATCTTTCGCTACTATTTTTATTTGTATAGAGAAAGAAACTTGAATAAAATTCATGCTGAGGTTCATTTCTATTACGACTATTGCCTCTAAAAATTATTTGACTATCCGAGTGAAAAGCATTTACTGTCTCTTGAAATACAAAATTTATCAGCATCGAAATGAAATAATAATCTTTTATTTTGTTACAATTATGCTAGAAATAAATAATGGTACGTTGAATATATACATGTGTACCATTATCGTTTAAAAGGTCAAATGGACCAAGTACATTGATATTGTTGGAAATTGAATACAGAAACACTACGAAGCAAAAATTAACCATAAGCCAGCTTTCTTTTAACGTACTTTCTCAAAGGCTTCTTCCAAGAAGCTAAGCCACGTCTGGCATTTTAGAAAGTTCGAAAACATCGAGAAACAGAACAAAAGGGGTTGAAGGACTCGGACGGGGTTGTAAAAATTTCGACCACTGCGTTCTGCTAGTCTTGTGACAAAACTCGTTAGGTGCGGTCAAAATTGCCCTTCCTCGTGCTTTTTTAAAGTATTAATAAATTATCAAAGTATTGTTTCACAAATAAGAGACACACATTTCATTTGGCAATATAAAACCCCATTTCCAATAGATATATTACGTGCATCATCGAAAGAAGGAACTGAATTTTCATTTTCGAAGCACAATTGGGTACAACATGATCCCAAACGATGTCCTGGAGGCAGCACGTGAAAAGAATATCGATGTTGAATTGTACAGCTGAATAAAACTCGCGTCACAGTGTTTGAAGAAAAGAAGAGTTCATTATCTTTTCCAATCGCAAACAAAACAACAATTCGAATCTGTTTGGTTAAACAATTCCTCCAGTTTTAGGAATAGCGAATCCCAGTCCTTCGTTCGACACTTTAAAAATAACATTCCGTTGAACGAAATTGAAATAAACCCAGCACGAAGTGAAGCAGGGAAAGCGGGAAATAAATGACAAAGCAGAGATAGATGGAGCAACAGAGACGGGAAAACTTAAGGTCGTTTTGTTCGAGGAAGGAGATTGGCTTGGAAGAGAGAATACCTAGTTGTTAGCAAGCACGAAGTAGTCCGGGGTTGCTAGATAAGGCGTGGGCATAAACGTCCGCTGATAAGGGTAGTTTGCACCCCCGTTGTGGACAGTTAGCCTTAAATGAGCCGGTGGAGGGGGTCGAGACGTGTAAAAGCTTTTGTTGTGCGGATCTCATCTTCTCGCCTTTCAAATCAGTTTCACAGTTTGATACCGGTTTGTCGCGATAACAACAGATCGAACGTCTGCTTTGTCAAACAAATTTTGATCGTTCAAGTAGGACATTTGAACGTTCCGTTCAAAGTTCCATGAATTCTATTTTCTTTGCGTTCGCATTTTTGTGTTTTTCACCGACAGTGAAGATAATTAATTATGAGCAGAATCGTATTTCGAAACGTGTGATGCAGACAGAGAAATAGAAGGGAAGAAATATTTGTTGGTGGTGATTTTTCACGAACGTTGTCCGTGCAAAAATCCTGTCTCGCCGTTCTAAATTCCGCTTATCTAATGGGGTTTCGACAGTAATGTGCCGGCGTATTATGTAGAACCGTCCTACCAGGGCCATCCCTTTTACGTGGAAGGCCACGAGCGGCGGTGCCGTTTAGCGTCAGATAGCGGAAACGTATGAGAGACGGGGTGAAGCCACCCTTATCTTAAGGGCAGCTACTCAATAGCTGGTCGCACCGAAATTTCTACCATTCTATCTTCCTCGTTCTATTCGTTCCTTCCCGTTTCCTATCCTTTGTCCTTACCTTTCTATATTTTTTTTTTTTCATGAGCTCACGAATAATTCAAGGCTTTTAACAATTATTATTCGAACCTTCGGGAACTTACGTTCGAAATTTCGGATGTAACGTGCACGATTCTCGGCCTAACAAGAAGGGCACGAAGGAATGTCTCGCATTTGCACCTTGGAGGCACACGTTTATAATTTAACGCACAAGACAGTGGAGGCACAAGGTCGGGTTCCAGCAACGCCGCTTAGGGTTACTTATACTTCACAGAACGGCTATGTGTGCAATGTGTAGGAGTGCCTCGAGGGTAGGTGCTTGCGGTAAATCTAATAATGTTGTAATGCTGTTACCCTCCTCAAAGTTGGCCCGTAAGTTTCTAGCGGGCCTGTTAGCTCTGACTGCCGTACCGAGAATTCCTAACAGTTTCGACTGCATACGTGTACGCATACTTTCATCGATAAAAAACGAATGGGGAGAATACCAGATTTTTATGATAAAAAATTGAGCTAATAGCTCAGCAGTCGTGTTGCACGAAAGCCCAAACTATAAAGAAAAGAATATGTTCTCAAACAATTCAGTACCCTAAGTTTTTGGTTCTTTGATAAACAAGGTTGTCTGTTCCAAACAAGATTGCTTAATGACATAATTTCCAAGGTAGTCGTGTGACATGAAAGCCCAATCTATAAAGAAAAAAATATGTTCTCAAAACAGTAGTAGTCCAAGTTTTTGGTTCTTTGATAGACAAGATTGCCTGTTCCAAACAAGATTGCTTAATGACATAATTCTCAAGGTAGTCGTGTGACATAAAAGCCCAATCTATGAAGAAAAAAATATATACTCAAAACTGTAGTAGTCCAAGTTTTTGGTTCTTTGGTAAACAAGGTTGTCTATTCCAAACAAGATTGCTTAATGACATAATTTCTAAGGTAGTCGTGTGACATAAAAGCCCAATCTATGAAGAAAAGAGTATGTTTTCAAAAATGTAGTACCCTAAGTTTCTGGTTCTTTGGTAAATAAGGTTGTCTATTCCAAACAAGATTGCTTAATGATATAATTTCCAAAGTAGTCGTGTGACATGAAAGCCTAATCTATGAAGAAAAGAATATGTTCTCAAAAATTTAGTACCCTAAGTTTTTGGTTCTTTGATAAAGAAGGTTGTCTATTCCAAACATGATTGCTTATTGACATAATTCTCAAGGTAGTCGTGTGACATAAAAGTCCAATCTATAAAGAAAAAAATATGTTTTCAAAAATTTAGTACCCTAAGTTTCTGGTTCTTTGGTAAATAAGGTTGTCTGTTCCCAACAAGATTGCTTAATGACATAATTTTCAAGGCCGAACGCATACATCATCAGCATTCCAAGCGAGGTTGTGAATTTCATTAAAACCCGAATTATCGCATTGACCTGTCGATTGACGCGGCGTGCCAGGCAACAGGTAGCTGATACGAATTTACCGACTTTTCCAGAGGGACGTAGCTAAAATCGAAAGAGAGCTACACGCTCTGCTGACGCGTTCTTCCGCAAATTTCGTCCGACTCACCCTTCGCTCTCGCGTCCAACCTCCCTTCGGCGACGGTTTGTTAGAGCTGCCGCGTAGATATATGTCACGAGCCGAAGGTAAGCCTAGCAGTCACCCCAGGGTGTTCTGCAAACTATGCTCGCGAAAAGTTCAACACAACTTCATAACACCGGTGTTCCGTAGGAGAATTAGAGGGGTGAGAAGGAACTAGAAGTGGATCTGGTCTGGAGTAGCATGGCCCGTCTCGGGAGTTTCAGGGGGTGGGGATAAATTTGTTCTAGCGTGAGCTTACACGGGTTACGTTAAGTACATAGGTGTTTGGGGGTAGTTAGCTGTATCCACCCGCGCAAAATACGCGGCTTGTGCGCAACTTGAAACGTCCTGTACACGTGAGCAACAATTCTCCTGCAGATTTGGTAAGTTCCCATGAGGGACTTCTATCTAACAGCAATCGGAAGCATTAAGAGGATTAAAACTATTTTTTGATTCGATTTTATTCTCAATAACCATGCGTTGTTTTACCAGAAAATGCAGGCTACCTTATTATAATCAAGCCACCTAAGTTGTTCTTTCGGGTTGGCATACAGGGTGCTTAATTTATTTTTTTAATGGTTCCAAAGACAAATGTGTTCCAGGATTATACTTTTCGAACAATTTTAAGGTCAGTTTTTTTTTTAATAAATGCGAATACTACAGGGCAGACAATCAGTGGTCTATTTTAGGTGATAGATTTGGATCGTGGAAAGGATTACAAAAAAAAAGAGATCAGACCATGGTCTTGGTTCGATGAAATCATTGAAAATGAATTTCGATCGTTTTGAATAACATGGCCGATCATAATAGAGTTATGGTTTATCGCAAAAATTCCTCGTTCGTTTAAAATCGCTATACAAACTGTCCGCTGACCCGAATCCTATTCTTCTTTCGCACCCACTCGTTCCCCCCTTCGTTCGTTCATCTCTTTCGCTCATTTTTTTTCCTCTCCGTTCCATTCCCTGTGCTCGAACGACTCTTTTTCACAGTACCGACTCACGGAGATAAAAATCAGTAATTAGCCAGGACCATTATGGCGGCCGTTTGAAAAATTAGCGGCTCGTGGGGTAACCGCCCCTCTGGGCATAATCCTGCATTGGTAACGGCGCATACCAACGTGCATCCAACCTGTCTCTGATTTATACGGGTTTGCTATTAATTACACCCACCCACCGACTCGCTTTCCACCATCCAGTCCTTCTTTGAACGCAACCCCCTGTATGCAGCCCCTGATCTTTTACCGTTCCGGATAACTACCCTTAACTGCCATTTCGTTTTCGATAAAAGTGGTGTATTATATCGTTTAACTTTCATCGTCATCGTCGTCATCGCTGCCATCAATAAACTGACCAATAGGTTCAGGTTAGGTTCAGGTTATGTGCGGAGGAACTACTGGACATGTTCTTATAGAGTTCCCGGTGCTTCCCCAATTGCGGTAGATGGCCACAGTGGAGGTTTTTTTTGGGTAAAAATCCCACATAACCTAGCTACCCCTTTCAGGGTGATTGGGTATCTTTGGAAGATTTTCTCAACGCGGAAAAAAAGAAGGTTCAAGTTAGGTTCAGGTTATGTTCAGGTTCAGGTTATGTACAAGTTAGGTTCAACTTAGTGAGTTCAGTTAGTCATTCCTTTCAATCGTTTCCTTCGAACGCGCCTCACTCCACGAGGTACAGGTCAGTTTTCGTTTCTGTCTTTCAATGTCTACGGATTGCAGTTTGATTTCGCACCGGTGGACTCGCGGTGCTAATATTTTTTTTTTGTTTTCGTTTGTTTGTATACGAAAGAATTCGAGTCAAGCGCGCCGAGCCGAAAATTCCGGCTGGGTCTCGCATCGGTTGTTGTTTCAACTGACGCTGCCCGGTCTCGACGGGCTGCGGCGCAATTAAATTAAATGCTTCGGATTAATTGTTCGAAAGCAGTTAAATTAGTTGCGTTTGTTTTGCCCGATTTTTGCGCAATCTCACTGCGGAATGTGCGAGGTATACACACACCGCCGGGGCTACGTTATGTGGGGTGGTGGTTGGCATACAGGGGTAGAAATTTCGTTCGTGGCAGCCTATTACCTATCGCGCGTCCTCGAATCTCGCCTGGGTAACTCGACCGAGAGCGTTGAAATACGTGTGTACCCTCACCAAAAGGACATTTAAAAAATTCATTTAGACGCACGGCCAATGTATACGTTAAATGGGACTTGGGTATTTTTCGTTTCTCTGTTCCACTAAATGCAAAAGGTCATGATTGTTCCAAGACACTAACATCTCCAACTATTTGTCTTATAATTTTGTTTGTAGCTGCATGTATAAATTACTTTCGTATCATGGGTACCATAGGCCAGTCAAAGGAATCAAGCTAGATTTTTCATATCTACCCCAAACAATTATTCCTTATTTATGCTTCAGTAAATGGGGGAGGTTGAGGGGTATGGTATAGGTTTAGCTAGAATTCATAAGCTTGGGTACTATACTAATTCAATAGTTTAGGTACTACAAAAGGTTCTGATCGAAACAGCATCAACTACAACACTTTATGGCAGTGCCTAATCTTTAGTCATCCCTTCGGTATTGTTCATACACTACGTCTGCCAAGTCACGTTATCTTGATAGCGCCCCCTTCAGATTGGCTGGCAACTCGAGCACCTAATCCTCGAAGTAGCTGCGTGCTCAACTGTGGACTGCATCTTGAAGTGCATTAACAGCGACGACGCGGACTCTTGAACCGCATTGTCCGAATGCTGATAATGCGTACGAGCAACGTCTGGTAGGCTTGCAAGTAAACGTACGCTAGACATGGTTAGACTGGCATCCAGCCGCAAGCTCTCAACCTCATTGTGACCATGCACCACCCCCGATTCCGACTAGCTTTCATGCTTCTCCCGTCGTTCAGCACCCCCGCCGACCCTCCGCTGGTCCGCCAGATATCGCATCGTCGAGACATTCAAGACATAACGAGCCAAGTGGAGATATGCATCACTAGGATTGCCGGACAGCCGACACACGCGCGCCCAGTCGGCATTGCATTCCTGTTATCCTTCGATTCTCGATCGGTTGAGATCGCTGGAATGCCAAGGGGTGCTCGCTTCCTAAGATGGTCCTCATAGCCGTGACTCCGCGTCGCATACGCGTTCCTTCTCGTGTATCTCTGTGTGTACGCAACTGTGTGTTCGAGCTCCTTACAGGCCAATGGGGTTCACTGAGATTAATTATCATCTCGGTAACCTTTTCATCCGTTGTACCTTGTTCCAGTGAAATTATGACCATAATGCGTTGAAAGAGCTTAATTCATTTACAATAGACGGTATGCTTCTGTTAGATCTATACCAAAGTTCCTATGGTTTGCAAATTGATGGTGACTAGCATGCACTGATAGGGAACGACTGCCTGTCTAAACGAGAGGTACTGGTCTAATTCATGAATTTGAGATGTAATGGCATCCAGAGCCCTCTGATGAAACTACTCAATTTTTCAATTATCAACGAGATACTCGAATAAGTAACACAATAAAAAGTCAATTTATCTGTCATCGTTAAACTCGAACTGTACATTTATTTCTGCTCTAATCGAATTATGAAATATAATCTCTATATACTCAGATCTTTTATGAGCATCCAAATGTCCAAATAAAGTAGCTTCACAACTTTTTAAGATGCGTTACGCATCGTTTTACAGTCCAATGTTTAATCCCAGTACGTTTACAACCTTCATCAGATACCAGCTAAACCCTACCGCAGTAAAGCCTTATTCCACGTAGGAATTTTCTGAAGAAACAAATCGTGCCTCTTGTCCACCGTGAACATTGTCCGCTCGTTCGCGCATTCCTAACACCGAGGCTGCATGCTCCCGTACATGCGTACATACGGGCTGGAAACAAACGAATAGGGTTGTTCAGACGCCATGCAGCCTCCGTTGGGACGGGGCAGTGTAGGTGAGCCGGCGGGGTGGGAGAAAGGTGGCAGGAATACGCAGGGATGAAACGCGAGATACAGGACCGGGAGAAAGAAGGAGAAAGATGGATGGTGATAGGTTGCGCGGGGGTGGGTAGCGCCGGGGTAGATACGGTGGTGGTGCCAGTGGCGGTGCCAGTGACTCGGTCGAACGACCAGGGGTTTGGAAAGCGTAATCGTTCTAGCCCCGTGCCTCAACGAACTGCCCGTACGTTTCGTACCTGCCCATCCCCGCGCCCACGCACCCCCTACCCTTTTGGTTCCGCGGCTGGTCGCGCGCTCGCTATTTATTGCCCACACTCGGCCGGTTCACAACATAAATATGTTACACCTATGGCCACACCTATTGCCCAGGCTCGCGGATTCCTCCGCAAGCATCCGGCCGGACCGCGAAAAGAATTACGCGGATAAGCGGATAAACGCTGTTCCGTTGTTTTACGCTCGCCGTCTGTGTCTCTCCTAGCCAACGTCAATTTTTTTGCTCGCTCACAGCTGTGAGGGGGATTTGCTGACAATTTTTTGTTGTTCGTTCATTTAAGGAGGGGACGGGAAAATAGTTTCTTTCGAGTTGTCAACCAACATACAGGATCGTGTTCGTTGGTAAAAAATTGTGAAAGTGATTGGTACTTTTATTTGGATGTGTTTTAAGAATATTTGATTATACGTAATAGTAATTACGTTTTTAGAGTTTGATCGATGGTGAAACGAAATATTGAACATTCAAGGTTACGCGATTAATAATGCTAGGAATTTCCTTAGTCCTATCCCTGTCTGCTTTAAAAAAGGAAGCTGTTGAGAGCCGCTCGCCCCTAGGAGGAACGGTCTTCCACTACTGGAATTAAGGGTGACAGTGACATAAGAACGAACCTGTTAAGGGTTCGACGCAGGGGTAGAACGGAGGGTCGAGTTTCGTGAAGATAAAAGAAGGACCAACTGTTGAATATCGGCCAAGTTACATCGCCGGTAATCTCAGTCACTTCACCTTCAGTTATCCCATCGAACTTAACTTTATTCGCTTTTGAAAGTAATCAATATCTTACTTACGTTCTCTGCGAACCTGTCACTTTCTGCCTAGCCCTGAACGGCGGGGGGTTCGCGCGTCTCAATCTGCCAGTCTTTTCGAGGATCGCTCGAGCCGCCAATCGTTTCGCCTTTGGTTCGCTAGTCCAATCTCTCTTTACAGTGTGCGAAACATAACCAGTGAGCGATAACGAGTTAATACGAGCAACGATCAACAACGCAAAATACAGAGAGAACGGAGTGTCTTTGAGCGAAGTGTCAACAAAGAGAGCCAACAGAAACGCGACGATTATCACCCAAATGTAAAGCTGGTGGGATCGACACCCGACCACGACGCGCAAAAGCTCGAGAGCTCCGCGGACGCACGTGCAACTCGGCCGCGTGGCACGTGGTGTTTGTCGGAGTGGCCCGGCTCGAAAGCCGCTCAGCAGAGCTTGCAAGCTCTCGAGCTTTCATTGGCCGATGGGTGGAAACTGCGCATGATTGCGGGTGTGGCCAGAACTTAAGGGGCGGAATAAGCTCGGGGTGACGATAGGACATCCCGAAAGGGGCACGTCTTCGTGGGTGTCCACGTTCCTATGCTACCCCACCCCTAACGTGCTTTTTCCTTAAGCTTCTAACGAGCGTGAGAACCGCTCTCTCCCGTCCGAGTTTCGGGAACTTGCGAACTGACTTCTTCGATCCGCGGTCCGACAGCGGGTGCCGTGCAGGAGGGAGGGCACGTAGTGCAATTAAGGGAAACAAATGACGTTTGAAGACCTTCCAGGACACACGGGTTCACGATTAACGGCCACTGGACCAGTTTGATCATTTTTATATACTTTAATGAATTTTTGAACGGTTTTAGAGATGTACGTGAATGGGGTAGTTAAGGGTCGTAAATTTTGATAATAAGCGAACAGGTCACGAAACGAATTTTAATAAGCAGTATATTTTTAACCCTTTGAGAACAGCAATTTAATTGTTTGTCATGGACAAGTGGTGTATTTTATATTAATGCTTCGAGTGTTATGTAAAAATTATTTTTGATCTACATAAGCAGTGCAGGTACTACGTTTCATACTTAGAATATTAAACGTTTGTATATTATTTTTATTACAAATATAAAGTAACAATCAAAAAACCTAATAATATTTGTTGCTCGAAAAGCATATAATTATTGTCTTCTAATTCTTCGTGGTAAAATAGTTAAAGGTATCAGCTGATTTCTTTTCTTTTTATCAAAATTTTTATTATTTTTATACTCGACCATAATCACAGATCATTTTTTTTTTTTGTATTTATCACTAATCGTCTAACGAAGAAAGTTTCTGGAACGTGCAAGGTAATCAGCCATTGTCCATCGATGCAACGTATTTTTCTTTTGTAGCAACAGGTGGAAGTTATTTGGCATTAATGCGAAAAGAAGCAGAAACACGATACAGGAGTCGGTGCACAAAGCGTTTTTCGTGATCGCAGTGCGCTACGATTGCTAACAAATCAGCCCGAGGCCGGTCAATGTTTGACGAGGTCGTGTGCCGTGGTAAAGCGAAAGTCTAATCACGGCCAACCGATAAATAAATCGGCCTAGCCAAACGACGAATCAGTTAGGAGGATGGTGTGATTTCAGGGAAGAGCACGCGGGCCGCGTTTCACAGAGGAGGGGGGGGGGGGTTGGGGGTGGGGGTTTGGGGATTTCCATCACGTATTTAACACGGTATGTCTGCTGATTGGCGTGCACGGCAGCGTTTTAATGATTTACCCTTGGAGAATGGCATTTAGCCTAGGATGCGTCGTAACATGGTTATTATTGATTACGTTCACACCGAATAAACGTAATTGGGTTAAAATAACCCGCATTTCAAGTTGACGTTTCTTGACGGAACTTTTAGCGGATTTTTAAATAACTTATTATTTTAACATTAGAAAACTACCCCGACGAGATTAAACGGTGCTTATTTGCATGGAACAGATGAAATTGAAAATTGCATGAGAAAATACTGAATACGTGGAGAACAAATCTTTATTTATATCTTGTGCATAAATCTAAATAGTAAATAGAATTATCGTAAAAGAAAAGAATTAAAGAAAGAAAATTATACTAAATTTCGGAAACTTTGTCACGATGAATTTATAAAGTTGTTATGAATAATCACCAATTGGTCATTTTGACTGCTCTGGTAATTCTAGTGTTAAATTATTTTAAATAACTTATTATTTATTTTTAAATAATAAATTTTACCGGCTGGGTAACATTTTTTGCAATGATCATTGCGACAAAAAATTAATTCGACGATCTGAAATTAGCATTAATGGTTTTTAACCCTTTGCGATCAGAAAGTCACTGTTAGTCATCTACTAATATTAATTTCAGAGGTTTTCAAGCGCAAACTATTTATTAATATTCGCTTATAATATACTTCATTCAGTTTAGTTAAATCGTACACTAAAATTTACATATACGAAGGCCTGATTAATAAACAAACTAAGTAATGTTTGAAACTTTGCGAAACTATTTTCTAGCAATTAACAGTCATGTTTCATGAGTACAAAGGGTTAACTTTAGATATACAAAATATATTAATCACATTCTAGAACTCAGTACTTACTGTCCCTGATTTTCAGTTAGGCTAGAAAAGTTGATAACTTATGCTAACACGATAGCTTAAAGCTTGTGTGGAAAAAGCTTATACGATGAAGATGAAACTTGTAAAAAGTAAAAGCGAATCTATTATTTTTATTTATTTTAAGCTATTCACTACCGTTGTAGACTATCTATAAATATCGTTTCACATTTTCTGATAATCCTATACAGAATTTCATCCCGAGTTCCGTTTTCGTCTGAAAATAATGGAAAGGAACACCACGACGATCCTTAAATACGTAATGTGCTGTCGTCTAGGTTCAGACAACTAACCAATTATGTATAACGTCAACTATTGATTGCAATTATGACACGACCGGTGCAAGACTTGATACGGATATAGCACCGGTCGCTATTTCATAAATTCGCAATGACACACGGCTAGGCCGTGAGTGACGCGTCATATATCGTGTAACAGCAAACGTTTATGTGCACTCGCCGGCACATAATTGCAATTAGAGCGGAATTCATTTACATCGGGCCCGACGTTCGATTTGTTGGGAGAGAAAGCACGGATTTATACGACGGCACACGCCCTGTCCCGATTTATTTCCGTGCACGTCAATCCAACCACGGTGCTCTGATGTAAATGTGATTAGATTATCGTGCAGAGGTTAGAGATTGTGGAAGAAAGTAAAATTTTTCTGATTCAATTTCTCGAAGTGAAATTTTAAGTAGGTATGTACAATATTGTGACAACAATTTCTTTGTGTTGTATAATTTATTCAAAACTAGAGTTACTGACAATTAAAGTGTACTTATTTGCATGGAAGAGATGAAATTGAAAATTACATGAAAATATATTGAATACATAGAGAACAAATCTTTATTTATACCTTCTGCTGAAAATCATCGTAAATTTTGGAAGATAATCACAGTGGATTTATAAGATTGCTATGAATAATCACTAATTAGTCATTTTGACTGCTGTGGTAGTTCTAGTGTTATTACACCTTTAACACTAGAAATACTGACAATTAAAGTGTACTTATTAGCATAAAAGAGAGCAAATTAAAAATTACACGAAAAAATATCGAACACACAGAAAACAAATCTTTATTTATACCTTCTGCAGAAAATCAGAGTAAATTTTGGAAGCATGGTAAAGTGAATTTATAAGGTTACTATGAATAATTAGCAATGGGTAATTTTTACTGCTCTGGTAGTTCTAGTGTTATTACACCTTTAACACTAGAGCTACCAACAATTAAAGTGTACTTCTTTGCATGGAAGAGAGCAAATTAAAAATTACATGAAAATATATTGAATACATAGGGAACAAATCTTTATTCATTCCTTTTTCAGAAAATCATAGTAAATTTTGGAAGCTAACCACAGTGGATTTATAAGATTGCTACGAATAATCATCAATTGGTCATTTTGACTGCTGTGGTAGTTCTAGTGTTATTACACCTTTAACACTAGAGCTACCAACAATTAAAGTGTACTTATTAGCATAAAAGGGAGCAAATTAAAAATTACATGAAAAGATATTGAATACATAGGGAACAAATCTTTATTCATACCTTCTACAGAAAATCAGAGTAAATTTTGGAAGATAATCACAGTGGATTTATAAGATTGCTATGAACAATCACCAATTGGTTATTTTGACTGTTGTGATAGTTCTAGTGTTAAATATCGTATTGGTTCAGCCTGCTACAGGCTCACATAAAGTTTCATTGAAATCAGAATTTCAGGATTAGGTTCAGGTTAGGTTCAGGTTAACCACCTAATGCCTCGAAGAATTTTCCACATTGTAAATCACATTGTGAATCAATGTTTCTTTTCGCTACAGATTATATACTAATGCTATTCAGCAATTTTTATTTTTATTTGATGAAATTTTTAGAGGTGATTAAATTGTGCACACCTATCCTATATCCTCGGAGAATCCACAGTTCCCATATGGAGGATGAAAACATCAGATTTAGGATGGAGAATATTGAATTCTCCTAGAAGTACAGCAAAATTGTTTTTCCCTGTTCGCAAACACCGTTCGATTTTAAATATTTGCACAGTTTCACTATTTTCCTGCGCGCTCCGTTATAGATATATTCTGTTAGTCGTATTTTTTCTCCGTTTCCTGCGCAGCCTGCCGTATCGATGAGAATTTATCCTCGAAATACGATTTTATGAAAATTAACGCTGTTTTCGTCGGTCGGAAGGACAAATAAATAAATAAACCGGATATTTATTATTTTGAGAGAGCCCTTTGCTTTGGGTAGCGCACCCTGGTGTACACGCATCACTGTTTCGTAAATATTTGCCCGCGCAAATTCTTCTACTTTATTCGTAAACGTAAAAATCTAATGGGAATACGCGGTGATAAGAGAAAATTATTAATCGAACAGAAAATCGAAATGTTTGAACTAGCGAACGCGGTAAACGGGGGCGGGAGCGGGGGGTGGAGAAGCGTAGAAAAAATGGTGGATTCCCATATTCTGGAAATTTCATTTCGATTTTTTTAAACGTTGCCCACGCTACCGCCATGTTCGGGATTAAAAGCTAATTCCAGCGATCCAGTTTAATTGAGCGATTAACGGCTAAATAAAGCCCTCTCCTCCCTCCCTCTCTCTCTCTCTTTCGCCCTCGCAGCACTCGTCCCTTCTCTGCCTCTCTCTATCCGACCCTCGTCCACCACCACCTTTTAGAACAAATCGTTCGTGATGGTGTCCAGCCCGCTGGAAAATATAATTCAAAGATATTTATGGCTGGATTACCGTTGGAATTGGGTATCTAATATACATGACCGGTTCCGCTGCCCCGCCTGGACTATAACTGTCCGCTAGAGGGTTGCATTTCGCCCTTTTAAAACGATATCACTCTGCCATTATCGTGCGAATGCTATTCGATTACGCGGCCACGCGTTCTCGATCGTTGCCACGCGAAGTTTCACACGATCGTATCCAAAATTCACCTGGCGAATCTTCGCCTAACCTATCCTGGAATCCGTGTAGAGAATTATCGTGCGAAGAGACAAGGGACAAAACTTCTCCAGGGCTCGTGGAAAAGGATTAACCGCAACTGATAGCCGTGAGCGTGGAGGAACGTGCTTGAATCTGCAGTTATATACCAAAACATCGACCATCCAACTATTCACGTTCTAGTCGTTTTAAAAGCTAGCCTCTCAACCTAGTTAGATCCTCGTTGGAGTTCACCATGGGTAAACAGACAACAAGAAATAAAGAGGAAAGAGAAGAAAGCAGCTACAGGAAAAATGATTTCATAACGTATCCTGGAATCCACGTAAAGAATTATCGTGTGAAGAGAGGAGGGACAAAACTTCTATAGGGATTGTGAAAAAGGATTAACCGCAACTGATAGCCGTGAGCGTGGAGGAACGTGCTTGAATTTGCTGTTACGTACCAAAACATCGACCATCCAACTATTCACGTTCTAGTCGTTTTAAAAGCTAGCCTCTCAACCTAGTTAGATCCTCATTGGTGTTCACCATGGGTAAACAGGCAACAAGAAATAAAGAGGAAAGAGAAGAAAGCAGCTACAGGAAAAATTATTTCATATCTGTAAGATCTGTCCCCTCGTCTAAGTGTTGTTCACCCTCGTTTATTAGGGATAAAAAATTTATTACGTAGAGAATTATTGTGTGAAGGCAAAACTTCTCTAGGGATCGTGAAAAAGGATTAACCACAACTGATAGCCGTGAGCGTGGAGGAACGTGGTTGAATCTGCTGTTATATTCCAAAAAAGCATCGATCATTCAAATATCCATGTTCTAGTCATTTTGAAAGCTAGTCTCTCAACCTAGTTAGACCCTCGTTGGCGTTCACCAGGGGTAAACAGACAACAAAAAATAAAGAGGAAAGAGAAGAAAGCAGCTACAGGAAAAATGATTTCATAACGTATCCTGGAATCCACGTAAAGAATTATCCTGTTAAGAGAGGGGGGACAAAACTTCTCTGGGGGATCGTGAAGAAGGATTAACCACAACTGATAGCCGTGAACGTGGAGGAACGTGGTTGAATCTGCTGTTATATACCAAAAAAGCATCGATCATTCAAATGTCCATGTTCTAGTCATTTTGAAAGCTAGCCTCTCAACCTAGTTAGACCCTCGTTGGAGTTCACCATGGGTGAATAGGCAACAAGAAATAAAGAGAAAAGAGAAAAAAGGAGCTACAGGAAAGATTATTTCATATCTGTATGATCTGTCCCCTCGTCTAAGTGTTGTCCACCCTCGTTTATTAGGGATAAAAAATTTATCGGTCGTTAGGATTGGATCGTTTAGGAATCCTTTTAGCGGGAAAGGTCGTAGAACGTGGCGGATACAGAATTAATTAGAGGCAGCTGCCGACAAGGAGAAGCTAGACGCGATCGCGCAAGGGTAATTTTGATCCTGATCCAGAGTTAGGGCCGCAGCTAGTGTCCGGTGTCCAACGTTCTGCAGTGTCCGGTGGTTAGTGCCGGACCAGATGTCGCCACGGGCGTGACGTCACTGGTTAACTACCCTTTCGCGACCAGCACCACCACCACCACCACCGTCAACCACCCCCTGCACCCTGCCCGCTCTACCCCGTTACCTTCACCGCACCCGACGGACACGATATACGGGGATGATTCTGATTAATTACCGATAGTTACACAAGCTGACGCCACGGCCGTTGACAACCCTCGTCAACAGTGCGGACCTTTCCTCCCGGTTGGCTATCGAAAATCGCGTATCCGATTAACTTCTTTGTGCCGGGGAAGCTGATGTTTTGTATCACTTTTTAAACGAAGTTGTTCAAAAGAACAATCAGTCTGCGTAATTAAAAATAGGTGTATAAAAGAATGTTTGCTCAATAAATGAAACTGAGAAGAGTGGTTTGAGGTTCGATGGTTGTAACGAAATTCGATGCAATCATGATTTACAACTGTTTGTCGCTTTAACCCTTTAACGCCACGAGAGTACACAGCTAGATGCAATACTTCATAGAAATTAATCTTTTATTTTCGACGTTCTAATAAAACTGTTTAATCGTTTAACCCCTTGACTACGGCAGACTTTTACATGTACTGGTCGTACCATACGGCAGGGATTGAGTTACGATGTGCGCCGAGAACGGCGAATTTTTGGTGTCAGAAAGCCAAACTGTGTGCAGCGCCTATAGGCGCTCTCAGTATCACAAACGCAAAATTTCTAAGTGCCTACAGGCGCCCACAGTAGTCAAGGGGTTAATGGGGCACTTTTTACATTCAAGTATCCTCTAATTACCAGTAACGTTCAAAATGCACTCAATTTTTATTCAACTTTTAAAATTGTAAGCAGTTGGAGCACTCCAGTCACCAATGACCACCCTAGCGTCACAGTAGAATCTATGGTCGGTCATGTATGACCACCGTGGCGGTCAAAGCGTGAAAGTGCAAATAAAGTAGAAATAAAGGGCAAGCTTCTCGAAGTGGTCGTGTGCAAGCGTGAATTACAAGCGTGTCCAAAAATTTCCGAAAGTCCCTAGGCACGTCCATAAGGATGCAAAGGGTAAGGTGTATCAGAGAACGGGGTACCGCGGTAGGCAAATCCATTTATCGATTCGTGGAGGTTTAATTCATTCAGAGGGCTGCCGGGAAGGATTGTTATGCGAGAAGGGATGAAAACGCGCGAGAGCACTAGCATCCCCTCGCGAGATGCACCGAGCCACGACCGACCGATCGGACCGCCAATATTTGGCAATTACGAAATATGAGTTTACATTTAATAATTGCGGTAAACACCGGCGGGCGCGGCGAGTGGCCACAGGGGGTGGGACCGACGAGATATGGTCGAGCGTTCGCTCGCTCGCTCGCGTTTGGGGTAAATTCCGATTTACCCTCCGTGATAGGCATTATTCGACGCAGCCCGCGACTACGTTTTATTCGCTCCAACACGCCGCGAACCTCTGTTTCCCTTTATCATCGTCCACCGAGATAAATGCCCGCCGCGCCCGAAACTTTTTGTTCGCCACCACCACCACCACCACCCCCTCTCCCTCGCATGTGTGCTCTCGAACACACGTGTACACACCAACCTATTAGCTCGAGCGCGCGGCGCTTCGGAACTTTTCACGCTCGCGCCTGCCTTCGACGTGTGCATATTTGTTTTTTCTGACTCCCCCACTTTTGTCTCTTCTTCCACTGTTGTTTGTCCCCTCCTTTTCGTCATGCTAGTGCACGGTCAACGAAATCGGTCGTGTCACGTCGATTAACCCTGTGCGAGCGAGACAGCGTTGTTAAATGTCAATTATAGGATGCTAGTTAATAAGTGAGTAAATGATTTGCCATTGTTTGGACGTCGAATAATCTTAGTGATCTGTTTCGTCCTCTAAATCATTTTCTGTAGTCTATATTTTCGCGTATTCTGCATTTCATTATACCGTTAGAATTTCCACGAATACGTAGACCCTGAAGATACCAGTGTTTCATCGTTTTTCAGTACTGTTTTTCAGTTCTGAGATGAATAGAAGAATATATTGATCATTTTTCAGATCTAAGGAAACCTATAAGTGATGTATTTATCCTGCTTATGGTTCCATTAGGTTCAATTAATTGAGAGCATTGTGAAAAGTCAATTATAGGATGCTAGTTAATAGGCGAGTAAATAATTTGTCATTGTTTAGACGTCGAATAATTGTAGTGATCTGTTTCGTCCTCTAAATCATTTTCTATAGTCTATATTTTCGCGTATTCTGCATTTCATTATACCGTTAAAATTCCCAGGAATACGTAAACCCTGAAGATACCAGTGTTTCATTGTTTTTCAGTACTGTTTTTCAGTTCTGAGATGAACAGAAGAATATATTGATCATTTTTCAGACCTAAGGGAACCTATAAGTGATGTATCTATCCTGCTTATGGTTCAATTAGGTTCAATTAATTGAGAGCATTGTGAAAAGTCAATTATAGGATGCTAGTTAATAGGCGAGTAAATAATTTGTCATTGTTTGGATGTCGAATAATTTTAGTGATCTGTTTCGTCCTCTAAATCATTTTCTGTAGTCTGGGTTTTCGCGTATTCTGCATT